>SJYC01040168.1:0-15808 GCA_006408675.1 Madoqua kirkii | reverse complement strand
AAGAGGAAAAGGTCATTTAATATTTTGATATATTTGTCCCTGATAAAATATTTGGTTTAAAGTACATATAAGTAATTATTGAAGTTTTGGAGAACATGAAATTGTGAAAGTGAAATACCACCCATAATATTATTGCCTAAGATTAATCACTATTTTGATAAACTTTTTCTGTTTTTATGTTTATGTAAATATTTTTGTTTAAAAATTGAGACCATACTTATAAAGTACTTTGTATTCCACATTCTCCATTTACTATACTGGGAACATTTGCCAGTGTTATTACAGGTTTTTACATAGTCTGAAGTATTAGGCTCTATTAGACCTCCAAGAACAGACAGAAACACTCAGGCGTCCTTTTGTAGTGCAGATTTTTTGTAAGAGCGCATGGAGACTAAAGAAGACAGGAAACTTAGCGATTGTATGGCCAGACTTCAAGGAGACTGGAATATTGTTGTTTCAGATAATTGAGTGCAGCTCTGGTGATGAAGTTACTGTCATTTTTCTCAGCAGCTTGTGTCCGTTGGTCTAGTGGTCTGTCACAGCGACTTACCTTTCAGTTCTAGCTTCTGCTGTTGCCACGAACTGACAGACCTCTTTTTCCTTTTATCTTAACAGTTTCTGCTTACTGTTGGCTTCAGCCTATTCTTTTTTTTTGAAATTTGTTTTAACCTGTACTTAGTCATAACTTTACTATATCTTGGCTTTCGTTTCAGCTTCTTGTTACCATCTGTTGTTTCTTCTCAGATATGTCAAGAAAGAGGATCAAATTGAATTAGTTAATGTTGTCCAGGTTGGGTAGCCCTGGCCATCCCACAGCCCAGGAGTTAGTTATTCTTAAAGCAAATGCCCATTTGTGATCTAATTCACCAGAGTTCAGGGGGATCCTAATTAGACATGCAGAATAACAGGTTACTCTCTAGTGTAAATGGTTTTGAGCTGTGTAGTATCTTTCAGATTAGTGTATCATAATTAATTTCATACAGTTGTCTTTCAAAACAGTAGTCTTTCTACTGTTTTGAAACTTTCACTGTTAAAAGTAGCACTGCACTCAGAAACAAGGAAAATAAACATAGCACAAAACAAAATTGAAGTCAGGTTGTTATACTTCATTTATTTAAAAGGCAAAATTCACTGAGTTTAAAACATTTTAATTCAAAATAACAGTGCATCTAAGAAACATTAATATGAGGAGATACAGAAACACAGAAGAATTAAAAATCACAGTTAAAAAGGATGAGATTATATGGACTAGAACTACAGAAAAGGTTGAAATGCATCCAGGAAAGCTGATTAGTGAACCCCAAACTTCTTTTTTACTTATGATAACTTACCTAGTTAATACCAAATAAAAGATTCAAATATAAGAAATTATGTTGATGTTATTCTATGTTATACTTTTAGTATATTTGCTTATATATCTACTGAAAAATAGATCCTATTTTAAGAAACAACAAATGAAACAAAATGTGTAGATCTCCCTCACCAAAATAACACTGCAAGGACTTCCTTGGTGGTCTAGTGGTTAAGACATTGAGCTCCTAACACAGGTGGCCCAAATTCGGTCCCTCCTAAGGGAACTAGATCCCACATGCCACAGCTAAGACCCAAGGCAGCCAAATAAATAAATATTTAAAACAAAACAAAACAAAACCCAGAAAAACACTGCATAATACTTGGTTATTCATTAACATATCTGGGGCACTGTAATGAATTTTTTTTTAAGACCCTGTGTGTGTGTGTGTGTGTGTGTGTGTGTGTGTGTGTGTGCGTGTGTGCACTCAGTCATGTCTGTTTGTGACCCCATAAATGGTAGTCCAGGCTTCTCTGTATATGTACTATCAAATTGTGCCCTTGAAGGGTTTATGATTTTGTACAGTTTTCTCTTTTACATTCTAGATCATATGCTATGTGTATGTTTTTGTATTTTTTGCTTAACAGTATATTGTATGTGCTTTCCTATTATTAGTTTGCAACTTCATTTTTAATAGTTGTCTAGTATTCTATTATGTTGAGATACTGTAGTAGTTTACTTAATATTCTCAATATTTTATTTTGTTTATTTTTCTCTATTGTGAATAAAGTTTCAGGAAACTTAATTGTGCATATAATTTTATTCACATTTCAGATTATTTTTTAGGCAATATCCCTGAAAGGAAAAGTTACTGTACCAAAAGTATAAATATTTTTAATGCCAAATTAATTTCTGGAATGGTTGTAATAATTTATAGTTCATTGACAGTACATGGATATTTTCCATCTTAAGACCTTCTTGCCAGCATAAAATGTTTTTTAGTTTTATCTCATCTGTTAGTCTCTGTAGCTAACTAAGATGCCACCCATCTTGAATTATATCTTAAAATTATTAAGTGTTGCTTCCAGTATTTTTGGATTAATAAAATGTTAGGTTATTAGGTTGAATTCAGCTTCCTACCCATTATTCTTCTTTCAAGCATATTGAATAATTATTTTAAGAAATTTGACCTTTTTATTACTGTCCATGGCCAATTATACTTTGACTTAGAAAAAAGTAGATTATTATTATTATATTTAAAAACCTCAAACTTGAAGGAACATAATGGGTAAAAGGAGTAATTTCTAATGTTGTCAATTTAAACTGAAACATATGCCACTTTCATTGGTAACAAATCCTACCTCCTGCCAAACTTGAAAAAAGCGAAAAAGCCAGCCCCTCTCCCCCAACCCTTCTGCTGAACTAGAACTAAGGTCTTATCAAAACTAAGTAACTATGTCACATCAAAATCATTAAAAATAGGATTTTGTAGTTAGCAAACATGAAGTATGTGGCTTTTCTTGTTCATTTAATAAAAAAGGATGATTTCATTAAAACTTTATCTGACAATATTGGTTTGGTTGGTGTAGAAGAGCAAAACTTTGGCAGAAATAAAAGATATAGCAAAGAAAGTATTTTCTGTAAGTCAAGCCTTAGAAAGTATCACTACGAACAAAGCTAGTGGAGGTGATGGAATTCCAGTTGAGCTACTTCAAATCCTGAAAGATGATGCTGTGAAAGTGCTGCCCTCAGTATGCCAGCAAATTTGGAAAACTCAAACTGGAAAAGGTCAGTTTTCATTCCAGTCCCTAAAGCAATGCCAAACAATGCTCTAACTACCGCACAGTTGCACTCATCTCACATGCGAGTAAAGTAATGCTCCAAATTCTCCAAGCCAGGCTTCAGCAATACGTGAACCGTGAACTCTCTGATGTTCAAGCTGGTTTTAGAAAAGGCAGAGGAACCAGAGATCAACTTGCCAACATCTGCTGGATCATGGAAAAAGCAAGAGAGTTCCAGAAAAACATCTATTTCTGCTATGCCAGAAATATTATCGACTATGCCAAAGCCTTTGACTCTGTGGATCACAATAAACTGTGGAAAATTCTGAAAGAGATGGGAATACCAGACTACCTGACCAGCCTCTTGAGAAACCTATATTCAGGTCAGGAAGCAAAAGTTAGAAGTGGACATGGAACAACAGACTGCTTCCAAATAAGAAAAGGAGTACGTCGAGGCTGTATATTGTCACCCTGCTTATTTAACTTCTATGCAGAGTGCATCATGAGAAACGCTGGACTGGAAGAAGCACAAGCTGGAATCAAGATTGCTGGGAGAAATATCAATCACCTCAGATATGCAAATGACACCATCCTTATGGCAGAAAGTGAAGAGGAACTAAAAAGCCTCTTGAAAGTGAAAGAGTAGAGTGAAAAAGTTGGCTTAAAGCTCAGCATTCAGAAAACAAAGATCATGGCATCTGGTCCCATCACTTCATGGGAAATAGATGGGGAAACAGTGGAAACAATGTCAGACTTTATTTTGAGGGGGCTCCAAATTCACTGCAGATGGTGATGGCAGCCATGAAATTAAAAGACGCTTACTCCTTGGAAGAAAAGTTATGACCAACCTAGATAGCATATTCAAAAGCAGAGACATTACTTTGCCAACAAAGGTCTGTCTAGTCAACGCTATGGTTTTTCCAGTAGTCACGTATGTATGTGAGAGTTGGACTGTGAAGAAGGCAGCGTGCTGAAGAATTGATGCTTTTGAACTGTGGTGTTGGAGAAGACTCTTGAAAGTCCCTTGGACTACAAGGAGATCCAACCAGTCCATTCTAAAGGAGATCAGTCCTGGGTGTTCTTTGGAAGGAATGATGCTAAAGCTGAAATTCCAGTACTTTGGCCACCTCATGTGAAGAGTTGACTCATTGGAAAAGACTGATGCTGGGAGGGATTGGGGGCAGGAGAAGCGGACGACAGAGGATGAGATGGCTGGATGGCATCATCGACTTGATGGAGGTGAGTTTGAGTGAACTCCAGGAGTTGGTGATGGACAGGGAGGCCTGGCGTGCTGCAGTTCATGGGGTCACAAAGAGTTGGACACAACTGAGCGACTGAACTGAACTGATATCGAATAAGAGGTTCTCTACTCTGGTAATCAGGTTGTTTGCTAGGAGAAAACATGCTCTATAAGTAGGACTCAAGGAAAAGAGTGTTTTCAACTGTTCTATTGAGAGCTGTCTCATCAGTAGAGAAATTTGGATTACATCTTGGATTGTAGTGGTTTGAGTAATGAATGGGAGGAGAGATAAAGAGATGAATGTGGAAGACATTTTCAAGACACTGGATGAGGAAGGAAAAGAGATGGATGCCATCATATGTTGAGGGAGAGAAAAACAGGAGTTCAGATTCTCAGGCTGAGTAGACTTGGGCAATTTTGTATGTTTTGTGTAAGGAGCCCCAAAAGAGGGAGAAATGAGTAGATTGCAGAGGAGACTGAAGGAGATACACCATAGAAATGATTAGCTTGCCTTCATTGAGAGAGATGATACAGTTACTGAAGTGAAGTGAAGTTGCTTAGTCATGTCTGACTCTTTGCGACCCCATGGACTGTAGCCTACCAGGTTCCACCATCCATTGGGTTTTGCAGGCAAGAATATTGGAGTGGGTTGCCATTTTCTTCTCCAGGAGAGCTTCCCAACCCAGGGATTGAGCACGGGTCTCCCGCACTGTAGGCAGAGACTTTACCCAGGGAATAGGTAAATCTAACATGAAAGGGAGAGAAGGCAAAGCAGTTTTTTATTTCATTGGTCTTTTTCTCTTTGGTTGGAGTTAAGGAACTATGGTTATCTGCAAAAAGAAAAAAAATGGGTTGTGAGGATAAGGCTGAGCATATAGAGAAGCAGTTGTGAAGTATGGCAAAGGAAGCTGATTATGAATGATTTAAGATTGTTACTGCATTAATCTAACTGACGTTAGATGTAATTTATGTTTTTTTTTCCCTAATGTAGCTCCAGGCAGTGGAAATTGAAGTGAAGAATGTAAACATTTCGATTGGATTGACAAAGACCCTCTAGAGGTGCAGAAAATAAAGGGTTCTTTTTGAGTATGGTTAAATGATTGACTGTGTATTTCTGGCAGGTAAAGAGAAAGTAGAGTCATAGGGAACAGATTTAGAATGGAAAAGCAAGGAGGATAGTAAGGAGGAGTGAGTTACAATCAGACATGAGGAAACAAATTTAATAAAAGTGGAAGAAATGAAATGATTGATGGTTTAGTGGTAAGAGGAGAAATTTACAGTTCTGAATTTCAGGATATAATTCTAAGTGTTGATGTTGATTGCTGATTTAAATAGAAGTGAATTTCCTCAGAATAGATAAGGTCAGTTAATAGTTAGATTTTGGTGCTGAATATTGAATTATTTGGGATAAAGACAGGAGTTGTTGTAGAAAGAAAAAAACTGTGACATAAATGTCTGTATCCTTAGTGTGAAGTTGTGCAGAAAAGAACGTAGCAGACTTGAGACTGCTATCCTTAAAAGCCTTGTTTGCTGTGTTGATTTTGGTTGGTGTTTGAGAACTTGTACTTTGGAAGTGTTCCCAGTATGCCCAGAATTGATAAGAATGCCTCACTGTTGTGCCTAAACTGTACAAATAATGTGGTTTATACTGAACGTCTGCTTTCCTTCTGAGTGTCTGAAATTTTGGTACATACTAAGTCGAGGGGCCCTATGTGACTAGTCCCTGGTAAAAGCTTTGGTACTGACTCTCTAATGAGCTTTCCTGGTAGACAACATTATATATATGTTGTGAAAACTAGTTCCTGGAGGAACTAAGCACATCCTGTATTCTTCATTGAGAAGAGATTCTTGCAGGCTTGTTTCTGGTTTCCTCTAGACTTCACCTCATATCTTTCTTCCCTTTGCTGATTTTGCTTTGTACCCTTCTGCTGTAGTAAATCTAGCTCTGAATACAACAATATGTTGAGTCCCTTGAGTCTTCCTAGTGAATCATCAAACCGGAGGATGATCTTGGGGATCCTCAACATAGAGGGAGTGACCTGGAATACTGAAAATGATGGTTGGGGCTTGGAACAATGTGAGAATCATGTGCATCAAAAGAGAGAACAGTGGAGTAGAAGTTTGCAGTGAGGAGTTAGTGACATGTAAACCACTTTTCTGGCTTGGAAATTAATTTATTTAGCAAATATTTATTGAATATTTATCAGGCATTGGGCCAGACATTTAGAATATAAAGACAGTTAAGATATCATGCCTACCTATAACCATCTCACTGATTATCAAGGTAGGGAATTAGGCTTATGAAATTATTATAATGAGACATGGTAATTGGCTATGCAAGAGAGAATATAGTCAAGTATTACGAGAACATGGAAGATGGAGTCTGGAAGATGGACTCCAGAAATGAGTTGTAGTTGAGAATTTCTAAGGAGAGATTGTCATTTCATAGGAGAAAATATACCTATTTAAGGTATACAAGTAGCAGAATTCCAAAGAATAGTAAGAAGAGATAAGAAAGCCTTCTTCAGTGATCAATGCAAAAAAATAGAGGGAAAGAACAGAATGGGAAAGACTAGAGATCTCTTCAAGAAAATTAGAGATACCAAGGGAACATTTCATGAAAAGATGGGCTCAATAAAGGACAAAAATGGTATGGACCTAACAGAAGCAGAAGATATTAAGAATAGGTGGCAAGAATATATGGAAGAACTGTACAAAAAAGATCTTCACGACCCGGATAATCATAATGGTGTGATCACTCATCTAGAGTCAGACATCCTGGAATGTGAAGTCAAATGGGCCTTAGAAAGCATCACTAGTAGCAAAGCTAGTGGAGGTGATGGAATTCCAGTAGAGCTGTTTCAAATCCTGAAAGATGATGCTGTGAAAGTGCTGCACTCAATATGCCAGCAAATTTGGAAAACTCAGCAGTGGCCACAGGACTGGAAAAGGTCAGTTTTCATTCCAATCCCAAAGAAAGGCAATGCCAAAGAATGCTCAAACTACCGCACAATTGTACTCATCTCACATGCTAGTAAAGTAATGCTCAAAATTCTCCAAGCCAGGCTTCAGCAATACGTGAACCGTGAACTTCCTGATGTTCAAGTTGGTTTTAGAAAAGGCAGAGGAACCAGAGATCAAATTGCCAACATCCACTGGATCATCAAAAAAAGCAAGAGAGTTCCAGAAACACATCTATTTCTGCTTTATTGACTATGCCAAAGCCTTTGACTCTGTGGATCACAATCAACTGTGGAAAATTCTGAAAGAGATGGGAATACCAGACCACCTAACCTGCCTCTTGAGAAATCTGTATGCAGGTCAGGAAGCAAGAGTTAGAACTCGACATGGAACAACAGACTGGTTCCAGTTAGGAAAAGGAGTACGTCAATGCTGTATATTGTCACCCTGCTTATTTAACCTATATGCAGGGTACATCATGAGAAACGCTGGGCCGGAAGAAACACAAGCTGGAATCAAGATTGCCGGGAGAAATATCAATAACCTCAGATATGCAGATGACACTACTCTTATGGCAGAAAGTGAAGAGGAACTAAAGGGCCTCTTGATGAAAGTGAAAGAGGAGAGTGAAAAAGTTGGCTTAAAGGTCAACATTCAGAAAACGAAGATCATGGCCTCCGGTCCCATCACTTCATGGCAAATAGATGGGGAAACAGTGGAAACAGTGTCAGACTTTATTTTTTTGGGCTCCCAAATCACTGCAGATGGTGACTGCAGCCATGAAATTAAAAGACGGTTACTCCTTGGAAGAAAAGTTATGACCAACCTAGATAGTATATTCAAAAGCAGAGACATTACTTTGCTTACTAAGGTCCGTCTACTCAAGGCTATGGTTTTTCCTGTGGTCATGTATGGATGTGAGAGTTGGACTGTGAAGAAGGCTGAGCACCGAAGAATTGATGCGTTTGAACTGTGGTGTTTGAGAAGACTCTTGAGTCCCTTGGACTGCAAGGGGATCCAACCAGTCCATTCTGAAGGAGATCAGCCCTGGGATTTCTTTGGAAGGAGTGATGCTAAAGCTGAAACTCCAGTACTTTGGCCACCTCATGCGAAGAGTTGACTCATTGGAAAAGACTGATGCTGGAAGGGATTCGGGGCAGGAGGAGAAGGGGACGACCGAGGATGAGCTGGCTGGATGGCATCACGGACTCGATGGACATGAGTCTGAGTGAACTCCAAGAGTTGGTGATAAACAGGGAAGCCTGGTGTGCTGCGATTCATGGGGTCACAAAGAGTCGGACACGACTGAGCAACTGAACTGATCTGATCTCTATGTTAAGATATTTCTTTTATTGATTTAATCTTCTAATAATCCCCAAGGTTGGCCCCTTATTATCCCTTTTATTATTAGTTTTTTTTTTTTTTTTTAGTCATCATCTCATTTTAAAGATGTGGAAACTGAGGTTCAGAGTGGTTTAAGGTCATGTGGGCAGGGCAGGATTCACTCTTTTCTCCCAGGTGTCTACCCAGGCCCTTTGCCCAAGAGATGGTGGGGGGAGATGTGGAGAATAAAGAGGAGACCAGATGTGTGCTGTTCACAGTGGGAAGAGGAGAGACGTTTGTGAGCAGAGACGACCCATGCCTTGCTCCTGGTGGTGCCCTGGGAAAGTTGACAACCTCATTAAGAAAGTAGGTGAAGGAAATCAAGCCCTGAACTTTGGCTAAAATTCTCACTGGCCACTTATGGCATGGAGACAGGCATCAGGCTAGGAAGGTCCTTATGATCTTCAGCCATCAGTTTTGAGCAGTGAACAGAGAGGCTTGGGAATAACAGATCTTCCCAACTTGAGGGTCACCAATGGGTTCAATCCTTTGAGGCAGAGAGAGTCCTAGTGATATTTGTATTGAAAATTTCCTACCAGCCCGATAAAATGGATGCTCAGAATGAGATTTACTTTTATCAGAGGAAACAAAGGAAATAAAGGCCATCCCTTACACAGCTGAGTTTGTGGTTTGAGATTCATCACTACTACACACAAATCTTGATGGAGTGCCAATCTCATGTCAAAGGCTATGCCCTGTGAAGAATGCACAGGGGTGAATACAAAGTGGTGACATCTCCAGATAAGCGGACAAAACTGATATTAAATAAACAAACATGCAGTTAAAATGTACAAATTTTGAGAAGTGTCATAAATACCTCAGGTGACAAGGAGGATCCACCAGAACTAGGGGTCAGTGAAAGTCTCCCCTAAGGAATTAACTCCCAAGTAAAATGAAGATGAGTTACTTGGGCACATGGGATGGGGAGGAAAAGACTCTGAGCTCAGAATAAACAGCACAAGTAAAGAGTAGGCAATGGGGCTGAAAGGTGACCTGGGTACCTGACTGATGTGGGGAGGAGGTCGCACTGAGCTTTAGCTGGAGGGGTAGGCGGTAGCCACAAACTGAAGAGCCTCTTGGGTCACGTTGTAGATTTGCAGCTTAACTTTGTCTAAAAGGGGGAAATGCTGACGACTTTGTAGAATGGGAGGAACACGTTTAGATCTGCTGTTTTCAAAGAGTCGTTGGAATAGTGAGTAGACATGGCGAGACTGGTTGAGAAGCTGTTGCTGTAAGGACGGAAAGAGATGTGGATGGCTTGTCCTGTAGGCAGTGAGAGTGGGGCGGTAACAAAAAGAGCTGAGTGTCCTCGAAGTTTATTGAATTGATAGGACTGAGGCACGTGTAAGGTATAGGAGGGGATGGAAAAGAAGGTATCTGAAATCCCCAGATGTGCAATATAAACACCTGGAATGATGACGATGACTTGTACAGAGGGGGAGTAGAGAAACGGGTTTCAGGAGAAAGAGAACCAGCATTCAGATGCAGGCATGCTAAGTTTAAAAACACGGGAGGAATTGAAGAAGACATTTCATCATACTGAATATCTGGGTACTTTTCATATGTCAGGTAAAATCCACAGTTAACTTGTATGCATAATATAGCTCTTTGGCTTTTTGTCTTAAAGCAGGAGGAATTTGAAGATCATGTCAGATGATTCTATCTTGAGGTATTGATTTAAGCAACTGGGATAAATGCAAATCAATCCACAGAGCTTCTGGAAAATCCTATAAAGACACATCTGCAGCTGCAGAATCAGGTTTATATTAGTCAGCAGAGTTTTAATTGTTTAATCGCCATATTTATTAGCTCAAGATGGATTTTAAGTCTAAGTCTTAAAATAAGAATGATTTACAGTTGTGTATCGAGAAAGAAATAAAATAATCCACCGTTTGATTTTCTGCCTCTAAGCTGCCTTATCTTCAAAGCCGTGAGAGTGAAAGTGCATAAATTAAGGAAGTTTTCAAATAAATATTCACAGAATGGTGATGTCTGTATAAACTTATTTGAACGGTTAAGCCACAAGCTGGTTTCATTGATGGTATGTAGGAGTTAGCATTAGGAGCCAGGCAGTTCTTTTGTTGACAGCCAGTAATGGTCTTTTTCCCATGTTGCAATCTCACACACCATCTTCATTTCATTTGTGAGGACGCCTGTTCTTCTGTTTTATGTATTTGCTCTCGGTTTCTGGTCTCCTAGATCTTAGACCAAATGAGAACGCTCATTTCCCACGTTTACTGTACCGCACCATTTCCGTAACCTCATTGAAATGTGTATTTTTTTCCCAAGGCATCACCATATTTTTCTCTCATCATGACACTTAATTTGAAGGTGGCAGGCTGGAAGATGCACTATCCTGTGACAAATTTGTAATCCACGAATTGATCTCTGCTCTACACGCAGCAATATGCAAGCGTGGTATCTTGCACCTTACCATAAATCATGCTTTATTTCTCTGCTCATAGACTTTCTGAGAGCTGAGTGGCAATGTGGAGATGGATGGGGGTCAGTTCTTCACTATCGTCCATTGCCGTGGTAATTTATGGATAAGATATAACACCCGTGAGTTATGATGCCTCTTGTTTGCTTGAGTTGTTCTGTGCTGAGGAATGCGATGCCTCCATCACAGTGTTTGAGTGTTTACTATCAAACGCACTGCAAAAAAACTCTAACTCATAGAAGCATGGCACTGTATTCATGAGCTGTAAGTTTTATCCAATCAAAAATCATTTTCTCTTTTGGCACAGTGCCCTGGGGCTGAAGCGCAAGGATGCTGCAGGTGTATGACTACAAGGAAGGCTGGCTGAACTAACTCAAGTTCTTCATTCCGTGGTCATTGAGAAACCCGAGAGGGATTTCATCACAATGTCATCCACAGCTGGAATAGTTCCTCCTCTGCCCCTGTCACCATCCCCTCACCCCCAAATTAAAGAGACTATTGGCAGGAGGTATTGACTCCTTGTTATGAAAATCTTTTTAAAAGTAAACATTACCAACCTGTTAAGAGAGATGGAAGGAAAAAAGTACCTTGCTCTTTGAAAGATTTCAAGTGCAGTTTTATTCTCATCACTTCATTTTAATCTGCAGAAGAAAGTCCCATCTTAAGTGCACTGGCATTATTACCATTAATTAATATTAATTGGGCATATACACTCTCCCAAGTTTTCAAATTACACTCGGATTGTTGGCACAGCGCTTCCTACGCTCTTTAATGGTGACATGGTAATGTGTATCACCGATCTACGACATGAAACACAAGTTTGCAACATCAATTACGACATGATAGATTATGTAGTAGTAGAGAGATCAATTGTTCATGAATGATGAATATAAAAGAACGGAAACATGCCTTAGCAAATGTTAGTCTTTCTTCTGCTCACCCATTCAGTCATCCCATCCTGGCAAACAGCTAGTTTTTTTTTTTTTTACATCTTAGATTCTTTGGAAGACTTTTCATATAGTAGGCACTCAATTTTTAAGCAGATAATGGAATGGGGAAAAAGGGTAACAGAAATATATACTTCATAGATCAAAACATAGTTCTTTGAATATGATTACCAGTTTTTTCCAGTTTTGTATAATTTATTTGGAATAGAAACAACACAAGATGGTACATGAATATGTTCTGTCTTAAAAATCCATATGTTACAAGCTATCAATGTTAAATAGGCTTTTAAAATATAATCTCAAGTAGAGGAATGTACTAAAATGGAGAACATAAACAGAGTGTTAATGCCCTTCTCTCTAGAATCTCTTTATTGAAAAAAGTTTGAGTGATCCAAGCATATAAAATAAAATATTGTAAGCTCCCTGTATAGGGGCTTATTTTTTAGAAAAAAGCTATCCTAGACTGTGTAGAATAAATAGCAATGAGCCATGTTTATATTTGTTTTTAATTCCTATATACTGTGATATCCAGGAAGATGTGTGAAGTGTAAGTATATTACAAGCATACTTAGAGTATAAGTTATATAGTATAACATAGCATAAGATTTACAGTCATTCTTATAAGAAAGCTGTTGCTTTCTTTCAGCAGTTTTGTTCTCAGTCATAATTACAATAGTGACAACAAAAATCAGATGTAAGATTTTTTTTTAAGACTTTTGAGTTTTTAACTCACTTCACATTAGCTTAGTATTTTACTTCCATTATATAATTTATTATTCCATTGTATATAAAGGGGAAACATGGAGGTATATATGTATAGATTTGGCTGGTATAAACTTTCAGGGTGTGAATGTTTGAAAGTGTAAGCATTGTGATATTGTGAATTCGATTAAATTCTGAAGAAGTAACTCTCACAGCTGACCATGTCTACTGTAGAAACGTCAGTACTTGGCAACCTGCTATTTCTGGTCTGTTCAGGCCACTTTCCATTTTGGAAATCTCTGGGTCCCAGGACATAAACTTAGTGATCTCAGTGAACTTACTGTGGCATATTTTTCTTCTTTTGTTTTCACACGAAGTCCTGGAATTGGGGGAAAAAAAGAATTAGAATAGGAAAGAGCAGTCATTTTAAAAAGCAATGATAAATTCTCCAAAATAACGATAATACTTCATGGAGTTTTAAGTTATGACAAAATTTTCAAGTAAATTTTTATAATATGGCTTGAGTCGGACATGACTGAGCAACTTCACTTACTTACTATGAGCTTTTAGAAAGTCAATAGTAATTATTAGGAGATAGGATGGATGAACTAAGATTAAGCAATACCAAATTATCAATCTTTCAAAAATTTATTTTTAATTGGAAAATAACAAAGGTCCACCTATTTTATATACACACCATACACACATATATTGTTTTTCATATTCTTTTCCATTATGGTTTAACCCTGTGCTATACAGTAGGAGCCTTTTTTTTTTTTTTAATCTATTTCATATATAGCAGTTGTATCTGCTAATCCCAAACTCCTAATTTATCTTGCCCCTACCCCCGTTCCTCTTTGGTAACCATAAGTTTGATTTTCATGTCTACAAGTCTGTTACTGTTTGTAAATAAATTCATTTGTGCCATATCTTAGATTTCACATGTAAATGATATTGTATGGCATTTGTGTTTCTCTTCCTGATTTACTTCACTTACTTAATATGATAATCTTTAGGTGCATCCATATAATTGCAAATGGCATTATTTCATTCTTTTTTTATGACTGAGTAGTATTTCACTGTGTTTATATATACCGCATCTTTTTTTATCCATTTGTCTGTTGATACAACCACAGTACACTCTTACTTGCCTGTAGTCATCATTGTTGTTTAGTTGCTAAGTCGTGTCTGACTGTTTCATGACACCGTGGACTGTAGCCTGGCAGGCTCCTCTGTCCATGACATTTCCCAGCAAGAATACTGGAGTGGGTTGCCATTTCCTCCTCCAGGGGGTTTTGCTGACTACTGTGCCTTAATTAGATATCTGTGGCTTATTTACTACGCATTACTAATTTGTACACTTAAACACTTAATCTTATCCCCTCCCCATCCTTCCTATCCCCTGATGACAGTACTTTTACTCTGATTTTTAAACATTTGATTTTTTTAGATTCCACATACAGGTAGTATTCATACAGTACTTGTCTTTCTGTCTGGCTTCTCTTGGTTTAGTGTGCTCAAGGTCCATATTGAAAATGACAGAATGTCCTCTTTTCTCACGGCAGAGTAATATTCCACTGTGTACCACATCTTTTTAAACCATTTTTCTGTTGGTGGGCATTTGGGTCATTTCCATATTTTGGCTATTGTGAATAATGCTGTGATAAACACAAGTATGCATTTATCACATCAAAATCCTGGTTTCATTTCCTTTGGATATATACCCAGAAGTATAATTGCTGGTAGATCTATTTTTAACTTTTGAGGAATCTATTATTTTTCACTGTAATAATAACCGCTATATTACCATAGTGGTTGGGTTCATTTACATTCCCATCAGCAGTGCACAACTGCTCCCTTTTTTCATACCCTCACCAACATTTATCTCTTGTCTTCTTGATAATAGCTATTCTAGCAAGTGGGAGGTGACATCTCATTGTGGCTTTATTTGCATTTCCCTGATGATTAATGTTGTTGAGCATCTCTTCACGTGTCTGACAAAGATATTTTTGACAGTTCAGTGGGCAAAGTAGCTAAATGTCCACGGGATGTTCACCCCCAGTGAATATGTAACTAAAAGACCACATTACATAAAAATAAAAAAGATACATATTTTTACTGATGATTTATTATTAGCCTGAGTGTCTGGATAGCCTGCTGCAGGCCTTCGTCTTTAGCTTGGTTGTATTTACTGTTTAATGGCATGATTATCTAAAGAGGAGATGGAATCAATATAATGAGATAAAACTTAAAGGAACTACATAAAAGAAGGGTTGGGTGGATGTAATTAGTAGTACCTAGGAGAAAGACAGCTCTCCACTTTCCTTCTTTTGTAATTTGGATTCATAGTTCCTTTTTTAAAAAAACATGTATACATAGGCAGTCTATTTTCTTTCACTTGCAGTATTGTAGAAAGACTAGAGCAAATAGCACTGTCTTCTAGTGTAATTGCTTTGTGCTCGATTTTTGTACCATGAGAAAGTAAACGGTCTTGTGGTTGTGCCATTTGGGGAAAGAGGATGATGTCAGATTCAGATATTTTAATTATTCTAGAATTATCAGGATTGTATTCTTTCATAACCTGAATGTGACTTCTCTTTTAAAAATTATTCTTAGCATACATAGTTAATCTTCATTAAAATAAAATAAAAACTTTTAAAATAGGGGATTTACTGTAACTTGGATATGTAACTTATATTAAGAGATATGTATCTATCTATATACACACACACTGTTAAAAAACATATAATTACAGTTGATTCATTAAGTAGAAATAGGTAAACTTAGCTTAGTAAACACATTTCTGAATTGAAATGAAAGGGAAATGCAGCAAAAATGTGACCTGAAAATGGCACTAAATCTTTTGCAGTAAACTGTTTTTAAAATATTTAAATTATAGTTAATGCTCATATTTATTTTAAAAGGAGAAAATACTTTCATACTTAAATATAGTAAGTTCTGTCACAATTTAATGAGAAAGAGTAATATTTGAGAAAACTACAAAATCAATGATGTATATAAACCATGGTTTATTACAATTCTAATACAGATTTTTAATGCCTT
>SJYC01040167.1:0-18463 GCA_006408675.1 Madoqua kirkii | reverse complement strand
TTGTCACCCTGCTTATTTAACTTCTATGCAGAGTACATCATGAGAAACGCTAGACTGGAAGAAACACAAACTGGAATCAAGATTGCCAGCAGAAATATCAATAACCTCAGATAAGCAGATGACACCACTCTTATGGCAGAAAGTGAAGAGGAACTAAAAAGCCTCTTGATGAAAGTGAAAGAGGAGAGTGAAAAAGTTAGCTTAAAGCTCAACATTCATAAAATGAAGATCATGGCATCGGGTCCCATCACTTCATGGGAAATAGATGGGGAAACAGTGTCAGACTTTATTTTTGGGGGGTCTCCAAAATTACTGCAGGTGGTGACTGTAGCCATGAAGTTAAAAGACGCTTACTCCTTGGAAGAAAAGTTATGACCAACCTAGATAGCATATTCAAAAGCACATTACTTTGCCGACTAAGGTCCCACTAGTCAAGGCTATGGTTTTTCCAGTGATCATGTATGGATGTGAGAGTTGGACTGTGAAGAAGGCTGAGTGCCGAAGAATTGATGCTTTTGAACTGTGATGTTGGAGAAGACTCTTGAGATCTGCAAGGAGATCCAACCAATCCATTCTGAAGGAGATCAGCCCTGGGATTTCTTTGAAAGGAATGATGCTAAAGCTGAAACTCCAGTACTTTGGCCACCTCATGCGAAAAGCTGACTCATTGGAAAAGACTTGGATGCTAGGAAAGATTGGGGGCAGGAGGAAAAGGGGACGACAGAGGATGAGATGGCTGGATTGCATCACTGACATGATAGACGTGAATCTGAGTGAACTCTGAGAGCTGGTGATGGACAGAGAGGTTGGTGTGCTGCCATTCATGGGGTCACAAAGAGTCAGACATGACTGAGCTACTGAACTGAAGTAGCAGATCAATATTTAGAGGTTCCAAAGTTAAATATTAAAAGACGTTTGAAAAGGCTAGGATCTATCATGAAAAGAGGTTTTGAATTGCATGAAGATGAGAGTGCAGGGTAGCAAATTAGAGTTGCTTACTCTGAGTTTTGCCTGTAGATTAGGAATGAGGCGACAGTGATATGAAAGTAGGCCAGATATGAGTAAAAGAATCCTATTTCAAGATTCCATTTAGACTTACGTGTAAAGTTTCAGTCCCTTTGCAGAACTTCACCAGATATATCATAAGAACTTCTAGGAACTTTCAAAATTACCTCAATTTATATAAAAGTAAGAATTGGAGGAATTTCCTGGCAGTCCAGTGGTTAGAACTCTGCACTTTCACTGCCCCGGGCCCAGGTTCAATACTGGTCAGAGAACTAAAATCCACCCCATCCCCCACCCCCACACACTTACAAAAGCTAAAAATCGTCCTCATAAATGCTTTCTTCATTAAAAAAATTTTAAAAAGCTATGCAAGCCTTCCTTTGTAGGACTTTGTGATCATGAAATGTTACATAGAAGGTGCTGAATAGTTTGATTTGAATGAATTCTTTTTCTCCAAGTTCTAGTAGATTGTAAACTTGTAATATATAAGAGTAAAATAGGCTAAGTTTGATGTGTTGTATCTTTTTGCCATTCTTTGAAAACAATTTAAATCTGTTTATCACTTCTAAAGCAGTGCTTATTTTAACAGTGATTCAGGACAAAATCTTTCAGGTAATAGGAATAGATGTAGATATAGCTCAACTCAATTCAGTCTCTTAGTCATGTCCGACTCTTTGCAGCCTCATGGACTTCAACACACCAGGCTTTCCTGTCCATCACCAACTCCCAAAGCTTACTCAAACTCATGTCCATTGAGTCAGTGAGCTATCCAGCCATCTCATCCCCTGTTGTCCCCTTCTCCTCCTGCCTTCAATCTTTCCCAGTAACAGGGTCTTTTCCAGTGAGTCAGTTCTTCGTATCAGGTGGTCAAAGTATTGGAGCTTCTGCTTCAGAATCAGTCCTTCCAATGAATATTCAGGACTGATCTCCTTCAGGATAGACTGGTTGGATCTCCTTGCAGTCCAAAAGAGTCTTCTCCAACACCACAGTTCAAAAGCATCAATTCTTTGATGCTCGACTTTCTTCACGGTCCAACTCTCACATCCACAGATGACTACTGGAAAAACCATAGCTTTGACTAGATCGACCTTTGTTGGCAAAGTAATGTCTCTGCTTTTGAATATGCAGTCTAGGTTGATCACAGCTTTTCTTCCAGGAGCAAGTGTCTTAATTTCACGGCTGCAGTCACCATCTGCAGTGATTTTGGAGCCCCCCCCCAAAATCAAGTCTGTCACTGTTTCCATTGTTTCCCCATCTGTTTGCCATGAAGTGATGGAACTGGATGCCATAATCTTAGCTTTCTGAATTTTGAATTTTAAGGCAACTTTTTCACTCTCCTCTTTCTCTTTCATCAAGAGGCTCTTTAGTTCTTCTTCACTTTCACCCATAAGGGTGGTGTCATCTGAATATGTGAGGTTATTGAGTCCTGGCAATCTTGATTCCAGCTTGTGCTTCATCCAACCCAGCATTCCGCATGATGTACTCGGCATTTAAGTTAAATAAGCAGGGTGACAATATATAGCCTTGTTGTACTCCTTTCCCAACTTTGAACCAGTCTGTTGTTCTATGTCAGTTCTAACTGTTGCTTCTTGACCTACATACATATTTCTCAGGACGCAGGTCAGGTGGTCTGGTAGTCCTATCTCTTGAAGAATTTTCCACCATTTGTTGTGATCCACACAGTCAAAGGCTTTGGCATAGTCAATAAAGCAGAAACAGATGTTTTTCTGGAGCTCTCTTGCTTTTTCTATGATCCAGTGGATATTGGCAATTTGATCTCTGATTCCTCTGCCTTTTCTAAATCCAGCTTGAACGTCTGGAAGTTCATAGTTTCTTGAAGCCTGGCTTGGAGAATTTTGCACATTACGTTGCTTGCATGTGAGCTGAGTACAATTGTGCAGTAGTTTGAACATTCTTTGGCATTGCCATTCTTTGGGATTGGAATGAAAACTGACCTTTTCCAGTCCTGTGGCTACTGCTGAGTTTTCCAATTTTGCTGGAATATTGAGTGCAGCACTTTCACAGTATCATTTTTAAGGATTTAAAATAGCTCAACAGGAATTCCATGACCACCTGGATGTAGCACATGTCTACATTTTCTTTCAAAATCTAATGGACTGATAGGTAGTAAGTATTGAATAGTAAGTAAGACTTTTTGGTAACACTTTGTCAGTCTTCACTTTCTTCTGTTTGTTCTCTCTTTCCTTGTACTTACCTTTTCCAACTTTTACTTGCATTTTTCCTTCTTCTTTTATTGCTTATGGCTATGAAGGTCACTTGTTAAAATCCACAGCTACTGCCTGTCTCCAACAGCAACATTCAAAGCTAGGGAAAAAGTAATCTATTTAAGTAACATGTTTTGAAGTTAGTTTTTAAGGTGTTAATGGTAGCTTAAATTAAAGCAGCCATTTTCTTTTATTTCTATACTGCTGGTTATTCAGCCTCTTTTCTAAAGTAAAGCAAGACTCACTTAAAGTAGAACAGCTGATAGCATTTGTTGTGAATAATTCCGGCTTTGAGATGAAAATTAGAATTTTTAGAAAATTTATATCTGCCACTGTGAGCTTGACAACGTCCCAAAACTTTTGATGAGATTGGTAGTTATAGTGTGATGATTCTGATATCACCTAATGACATGTATCATCTGCATCACTCAGTCTATCAGTGTTTTCCAAGGTATAGATATATGAACTTATAAAATCAGGTATGGGTAAGAAAAAAAGCTAGTTAAAAAAAAGATATACAGTGGATTTTAATTTAACAAAGTATTAAAAGTTCATTAATAAAATTTTTTTCCACCTTGCAAAAAATTCTTAATAACCTGCCACTTATCAAGTGTTGTTATAATAGCAAAGAGTATACACAATTTTTCAACTACATATCTGGTGAAACTCAGTTTTCTTTATAATCATTAACCAAAAGAGTGTGGGGGATTACCTGGTGGCTCAAGTGGTAAAGAATCCTCTGCCAATGAAGGAGACATGAGTTCCATCTCTTGAGTTGGGAAGATCACCTGAAGTATGAAATAGCAACCCTGTTCAGTATTCTTGCCTGGAAAATTTCAGTGGACCAAAGAGCCTGGCGGGCTGCTGTCCATGGGGTTGCAAAGAGTCAGACACGACTAAGCACTTACACACATAAAAGAGCCTGTCACTACTGACTGAATGCAGAAAGAGGTAAAAGTGCAGCTGTCTTCCGTCGTTGGACATTAAAGAGATGTGTGAAGAGCTAACTAAATTAACGTTTTTTGCTTTGAAAAATATTTGTCATAAAACATTTTTATTAGCATACAGTGGACTCATTTATGAAAAAATATTTTAAATGTTTTAGGGGTTTCAGTTCTAATGTATAATCCAAAATAGTGATAAATATAAATCGCATACACTTAAGTTCACTGAAGTCCTCAAGGGTTTTAAGAGAACAAAGAGGTCCTGACACCAAATGTTTAAGTATAGCAGAGTACACATGGAAAGGGTGCCTGGTCATCATGGCTCCATCTGCCTGTTATCACGAAGTACTTGATTCAGATCTAAATGTCTTTTAAAGACTTTTAAAAGAAAAGCAAATTGCTGTTGGGATTCATTCCTGTGGGCTGGGGAGGCTCCAAGCTCTTCAACAGCAGTATCTTTTTGACACCCTTTGTAGGTATTCTTGTTCAGAAGGTGGGAAACCACAAGTAAGGAAAAATCATTGGCACCAAGTTAAAGGCTGGTGGCAGAGCTAAGCAGTCCCATCTATCGTGAACACGTCATTCTTTTAAGAAGTGATGAAGAAAGAAGAAGGGTTATTATCTGTTCTTAAGACATATCAAAAGTATGACTGAAGAGGGGAGTGCCTAAGGAAAGTCCTTGTAACTGCTAGTTTTTACTCAGAAGAATAACTACTAGCCTGACTTAAAAGGAACCTTGACTTACAGGAACAGCGGGGCAATTAGTTGGTAGTGCTTCCTGGATAAAGCATCAACACCCAGCCACTCAGCCCTATTTAGGGGGTATCCAGTCTTCGGAAAGAAAGGAAATTGATGTTTATACTCATGCTGGACTGCTCCCTCCAACATAGCATATTACCTTGCCAACTATCGGTATTTGATAAAATAATGTTTTAAATATTTAAATATATTAAATATTAATGGCTGAAGATGGTTGGGGAAAACACTTATCTTTAGGAGATTTGGAGGTATCTGGTTGTTGCTTTTCTAAAAAAATTTCAAAGCCAGTTGGAAGGAGATGGTTAATTGCAATAATAAACGTGATTGAAATGAAACCTATTGATTGAAGGAGAAAGTCATCAAACAAAGGGAGATGACACAAGAGATGGAAATATATAATTTAGAAGCCAATACTCAATAAATATTTGTTGAATTATGTCTCCTCTAAGAGAAATAGATGAAAAGGAAATCGATTATCTAGAGACCTCAGAACTATCAGCAAGCACTGTGTACCTTTTCCTCATGCTAGGACCTTTGCAGTTGGAGGTGAATTATCTATAAGGGCAATCTCAGGCCTCATTGTTCTGAGGCCCCCATATTAAAAAATAGGCTTAACTCAGAGTCTTGGAAAGAGAATATCACCAATACCAGAGTTATATTAAATAGTAATGGTTTATGTTTAGTGTGAAGAGAACTTTGTCTTGGACCTAGGTAATTGTATTGTAGTTTTTCCCATAAATAGTATCCATTGTTTATAAAGACTGTTGATGTTATTTCAATGCTACTGTTAAATAATTTTTGAAAGTAATTTAAGATGATGACAGGATGGTCTCTGATGCCACCATATAGATGTTGTGGAGAAGTCTAGGTTATGATGCAAATGACAAGCTCACCCACAGAAGTGCTGTGATTGACTTGCACACTATTTTAAAGGTGGGACATTTTGCATAGACCTCTGGTTTTCTAGCTCCTCCTAGAAGAAGAAAGTCATACAGACTGTCAGCATTAGGCCTGCATTCTAGTGTGACAATAGTCAGCTGGATCTGACTCATGCATTCACACAATACCTGGCCAGTCTCACCACCCCTTACTGCCTTAAGACAGACTACCTGTTTAATTTCTCTCTGTGACTTCATTGATGGTTGAGTCAGAAACCCTGGCTGGCTCTTTCATACAGAATATCCCAGGGGATCCCCCTTACCAGTGCCAGCTATTTAAGATGCAGTCTTGTGTATTCAAGACTGGCTGCTAAGACAGTGTATTTTAAGCATTTTCTTCACAAGAGAAAAAAAAAAAAATACATGAGGTGACGGATATGAACTAGTGAACTTACTGTGGTAATCATTTCACAGTATATGCATGTATCAAATCATTTGGTTGTATATCTTAAACTAACACAGTTTTATATGCCAAGTAAATCTCAATAAAACTGGAAAAAAGATTTGGCTCCAGAATCCAAAAAATTGCCATATATAAACACCTCAATTTTATTTCCAGGGTGTAATCTTCTGTTACCAATGTGTCTACGAGTGTTTTTTTTTCTTTCCTGCTAACTTATGCAAAGAAATAGTCAAGTGCCCAGTCAATCTTCATGATCTGTGCAAACATTTAAAAGCTTAAAGATGTTAAAGCTTAAAGATGTACTACCTTGGTTTCATTTCTTTGGAAATATGTATAGCAGATGTCTTGGTATTTGAAAGTTAAAGTAGCCGTGTTGTTCCAAATATTTTTAACATTCTCAAGGTATAATAGCAGTGCAGATATGCTGGTCTTAGAAAATGTTATTTGCATTCTTAGACGAGTCACTATTTTGTTGAGTATTAACAAAATGCTCTTGACCTAAAGAGTAATTAATAGCAGAAATTTTAGCTTTCTGTTACTTAATTGGAAGAATCTTAGTAATTTTGACAAAATTGGACAGTTGTGTTGTTTTCTGTTTCATTAATATTTGGTTCACAAAGATAACTCCAAGAAAAGTGATGTCTATATATATTCTTAACCTCTTGTATAAAAGTTTTGACTCAGCTGCAGAACTGTTTTTTGTATCCCATAAATTGCTAATTATAATACCTTAAGCTTCCATTGTTATTCTGTGTATAAAGTTATAAAGTTGTGCTCTTATTTACTTGACGTTTTATTAAGTTAAATGGTTTATTTTTTGCAACAGTGACATATAATAACATATTTTTCTTCTTTTTTAAAAAAATAGATTTGGACTGAGCAACAAATTTGAATCAGAATTTCCCTCTTCATTAACTGGAAAAGTGAGTGTCAATTATTTAGACATTATTTATATACTTCAAAAATAGTCTTTTCCTAACAAATTAGACAAAAATTTATGTTAGAGAGACATGTTTATTGACATTAATATTTCAGTATTGTTATTTCTTTAAATTTTTCTTTAGGTAGCTCCTGAAGAATTTAAAGCCAGCATCAACAGAGTTAACAGTTGTCTTAAGAAGAATCTTCCTGTTAATGTACGTTGGCTACTTTGTGGCTGCCTTTGTTGCTGCTGCACTTTAGGTTGCAGTATGTGGCCAGTTATTTGCCTCAGTAAAAGAGTAAGTTGAATTATATATTTTAATTTAAATTTAGAAGTAGACAAGCGAGATCTTGCACTATGTAGTTTTTATTTTTTGTATTGAATGAGTCACTGTTCTGAATAATATACAAAACTAATTTGATCCAGTAGAGAAGTGATTGATCAATATACTGTTATATTCGATAGCTGTCTAAAGATAACATGTAATTTTTATGATGTAAGACATTATGTTAGAACAGAGTACAACCTTGTCTATATATCCATTGATGGTGGTAATTGAAAATTTGTATTAAGGTCTGCCACTTATCTCTGTGACCACCTAGAATGTGTTTCCTAACCTCTTTAAACTCTAGTTGACATATCTGTAAAATGGCAATATTTACCTCCCTACTGAATAGGACTGTTGTAAGGATGAAATAGTGTTTGTAAAGGTTTTAGCTGATAGTTCAAAGTAAGTCTAATAAATATTAATAGCATTATTACTGATCTATAAGATAGTACCTCAGAGAAAAATGATATAATGCTTGTTTTTATTTGTTAAAATTGTGGAAAATTTGATTTTCTCTTTTTATTTAAAGAGTTTTTGTTGCTGTTATTTTACAAGTTTCCTGTAATGAAATAGTAATCTTATAATCTGAAAAAAATGATCTAATGTGGTAGTGGTTTAGTTGTTAAGATGTGTCCAACTCTTACGACCCCATGGACTGTAACCCTCCAGGCTCCTCTGTCTGTGGGATTTTCCAGGCAAGAATACTGGAGTAGGTAGCCATTCTTTCTCCAGGGAATCTTCCTGACCTAGGAATCAAACCCAGGTCTCCTGAAGTGCATATGGATTCTTTACTGACTGAGCCACCAGGGAAGGTGAACAAATGATCTAAAGACTAATAATTTTGACTGCTTATAATAAAACATTTCCAAGATGTGGGTAGAGGTATGGCAAATTAGTACAGATTGAATGTTACATTTTTTTGTTATAAAGCTTTACAAAATTATGGTAATTATATGTATAAAAATGAAATACTTTGGAAGTGAATAAATAGTTTTGTGTGGCTACATTTCATTTTGTCATCAAATAATCATAAGAAATATAGAAAAGCAAATTTTGTCCTTTTTTGTCTTAGAAAATAAGATGTATATTCTACTGGAAAAGGTTTTTAACTAGTGCATTTTATTGATAGGAAGTAGATACTGCCTTGTAATAGAATTGCTATTGTAATATTTAATTTTTTATATTCCAAGAATATTTCTCCCCCCCCCATATAGTACTCAGCAGTTCATCTTCCTACCATAGATTAAAGGAAAAAAATCTGATTTTTCCTGCCTCCGCAGATGAATTTGTAGCTCTTGTAGTTAGATCCCCTCACTCCCTCCTACTCTTTGGGCATTTCCAGTGCTTACCTAACTGCTGTAACTTCCTTGCTTGGTTGGTTGCTATTATTTAACCCAAGGAATTGAAGAGTATTATTACTATAGAAAAAAATAAGATGTATATCTACTGGAAAAGGTTTTTAACTAGTGCATTTTATTGATAGGAAGTAGATACTGCCTTGTAATAGAATTGCTATTGTAATATTTAATTTTTTATATTCCAAGAATATTTCTCCCCCCCCCATATAGTACTCAGCAGTTCATCTTCCTACCATAGATTAAAGGAAAAAAATCTGATTTTTCCTGCCTCCGCAGATGAATTTGTAGCTCTTGTAGTTAGATCCCCTCACTCCCTCCTACTCTTTGGGCATTTCCAGTGCTTACCTAACTGCTGTAACTTCCTTGCTTGGTTGGTTGCTATTATTTAACCCAAGGAATTGAAGAGTATTATTACTATAGAAACCTTTGAAATGGTTATTTTAAATTTTTTTTAATGAATAGACAAGATATTGTAATGTGTGCACAGTGTAGGATTTAGAAAACAAAAGAAATTTCCTACCCTTTTCCATGCATTCTTAGTAACAGTTTTATACATATAATTACCATATTTTGGATGCTTTCATTGAACTCTTTCTTATTTGAGACATAAGGTAGATTGACTTTTTTAGGTTATTTCAGTCTATAGTTTCAGAAAGTATATTTCATTCAACTTTGTATTATTACCTCTGAAGTCTTTCTTGTATATATGTTTTTGATTTAATTTTATATGGACTCTGCTGTCCAGCAGGCATAAACAAATAATGATTACTGGTTAAAAAACTGTTTCCCTGTCATGGGTATAAGCTGTTACATAATTGGAGAGAGAGACCCTTCTTGCATAAATGAAGGATGTTAGAAGCCCTGAAAAAAGAGATGCTTTGTCAGGTAGGGGTGGGATTTAAAGCAGAGATTTTTAACCTTTTATTTATCATTTTATTTGCCCTTTTCATCTTATAAAATAAGACAAAGTAAGCTATAAAATATTATAAATAAGACCACATGGTATTAAACTCAAGATGGACCCATAGAAATCAATAGAACAGAACCAATATGTAGAAATCTGAGAAGCATTCTCTTATATGGATATATTATAATTGGTTTATCCATTGCCAGTTGAAGGACATCCTTTGTGAGATATTTAACTTGTAAATATATTTTTCCAGTCTGTAATTGTTTTTTCGTTCTCTTAATGTCTGGCAGAGCAAAAGTTTTTTATTTTGATTAAGTCCAGTATATTAATTTTTTAAAAATTGTGTGTTTGTCATCATATCTAAGAATTCTTTGCCTAAATTAGGGTCACATTTTTCTCCTATGCTCTTTTCTGTATTTTATGACCCATTTTGAATCCATATTTGTGTGGGTGTGAGATACAGGTCAAAATTCACTTTTTACATATGACTTCAAGTTTTCCAGGATGCTTTGTTGAAAAAAGTATCCTTTACCTGTAAATTGCCTTTGTATATTGTCAAAAGCCAGTCAACCATATTTATGTGGATCTATTTCTGGACTCTGTTCTATTTTTTATGTGTCTGTCTTGATTTTGTATTATTGTATTGGTCTCATTTGTAATAATTTATAGCTTTATAGTATACGTATTTGCTATAGTACTAGTTGTTGTTTAGTTGCTAAGTCATGTCTGACTCTTGCACCCCCGTGGACTGTAGCACGTCAGGCTCCTTTGTCCATGGGATTTCCCAGGCGAGAATACTGGAGTGGATTGCTGTTTCCTTCTATCTTCCCAACCCAGGTATTGAACCCGAGTTTCCTGTACTCTCAGGCAGATCCTTTCCCATGGAGCTACCAGGGAAGCCCCGCTATAGTACTGTACTACTACCATAAAACTATAAAGTATTATAAACAACGTGTGTGTGTGTGTGTGTGTGTGTAGTTTAGTGCCTTATAGCGTTACAATAAGTGTTGAAATCAGGTAGGACAAATCTTCTAAACTTCGTTCTTCTGTTTCAAGATTGTTTTGGCTATTCTGTTTTCATTTTCCACACAGATTTTAGAATCAGCTTGTGTTATCTTTTAAAAGTTACAGTTTGATTGGTTTGAAATTATAAATCAATTTGGAGAAATTTGACATCTTTAACAAGTCTTCAAAACCATGAATGTGTTATGATTTTGAAGACTTATTAGTCTTTATTTAGATCTTTGATTTCTTTTTCATCAGTATTTTCTAATTGTTTGTGTAGAATACAGGTCATGCACATATTTTATTAGCTTTATATGTATATGTTTCTTTGTTTTTGATGCTATTAATGGTATTTAAAAAATTTTGATTTCCAGTTGTTCATTGTCAGTACATAAAAAATGCAGTTGATTTTTGTATATTGGCATTGTGTCCTATGACCGTACTGTATTTCAGGAATATTTTTATAGATTCTATGGGATTTTTTACATAGATAACCATGTTGTTTTATTTCTTGTTTTCTAATCTGTATGCCTTTTATTTCTTTTTCTCTTTTTTTCATTGGGTAGAATTTCCAGTAAAATGTTGAATAGGAGTGATGTAAGTGGACTCCTTTAAGGCCTGATTTTTTTCTGTTTTAAATTTAATTGGGTTTTTTTACTCATTTTTACTACTTTTCCTTGGTTTGGATTTGATTTCTTTATTTCTAAGTGCACTGACTAGAATCTCCAGAAAATCTTTGACTGAAGTAATGAGAACAGGAACTTCCCTGGTGTCACAGTGGATAGGAATCTGCCTGCCAGTGCAGGGGCACAGATTCAATTCCTGTTCCGGGAAGATTCTACATGCCATGGAGCAGCTAAGCTCGTGTGCCACAACTACTGAGCTCATGTGCTGCAACTACTGAAGCCCCCATGCCTAGAGCCTGTGCTTTTCAACAAGAGAATCCTCTGCAGTGAGAAGCCTTCTCAACACAACAAAGAGTAGCCCCCACTTGGTACAACTAGACCAAGTCCCCGTGAAGCAACAAAGATCCAGCAGAGCCAAAAAATTAAAAAAAAAAAGAAAAAGTAATGAGAATAGATGTCCTTGTCTTCCTCCTGATATTAGGGGAAATGTATTCTTATCA
Organism: Madoqua kirkii; assembly: GCA_006408675.1. Taxonomy (NCBI): domain Eukaryota; kingdom Metazoa; phylum Chordata; class Mammalia; order Artiodactyla; family Bovidae; genus Madoqua; species Madoqua kirkii. Next base: position 6,540 of record SJYC01040167.1, on the reverse strand, counting down.
TTGCATATCATATTATGGGGATTTGTAGATGTTCTTTGTCATTTGGGGAAGTTTTATTCTACTGCTTTGTGGAGTGTTTACATCAGGAATAGATGTTGGATTTTGTCAGATATCTTTTCTGCTTCTTTAGAGTGGTTATATAGTTTTTTTATTTTTAGTTTAGAAATATGTGGGCTTCCCTGGTGGCTCAGAGGTTAAAGCGTCTGCCTCCAACACGGGAGACCCAGGTTCGATCCCTGGGTCAGGAAGATCCCTTGGAGAAGGAAATGGCAATCCACTCCAGTATTCTTGCCTGGAGAATCCCATGGATGGAGAAGCCTAGTAGGTTACAGTCCACGGGGTCACAAAGAGTTGGACACGACTGAATGACTTCACCTCACCTTAGAAATATGTAGAATTGATTGAATTTTTAGACTTCAAGTTTGTTTAGAAGTCCTCTATTCATGAGGGATATTTTTCTGTAGTCTTCTTTTCTCATAATATCTGATTTTGGCATTAGGGTGGTGATAGTTCACAAAATGAATTGTGAAGTATTCTCTCCTTTTTAGTTTTCTGAAAGAGCTTGTGCAGAATATGCATTCTTTCTTTCTTAAGTTTTAGGTAAATTCACCAGTGAAGCCCTCTGGACCTGTAATTTTCTTTGTTGGAATTATTTAAACTACAAATTCAGTTTATTTAATATATATGGAACTTTTCAGGTTACCTACTTTATCTTCACTGAGCCTCATAGTTTGTTTTTCAAAGGATTTGTCTACAGTTCATAATATTCATTATTCTTTTACTACTTGTAAAATCTCTAGTAATACAACTGCTTAATTCCTAAAATTGTTAATTTATTCCTTGTTCTCTCTTTTTCCTGACCAATCTGGCTAGTGGTTTATTAGTTTTGTTAACTTCAGAGATCAACTTTTGATTTTATTGTTTAGATGAAGTTAATGTTTAATATCTCATAGGTCCCACTCTAACTTTTTTTCTTTCTTCTTACTCTGTTTTGCTAGGTTTTTTTAAAGTTGGAATCAAAGGTCATTGTTTTGAGGCCTTTTGATATTTAATGTTAAAAATTTTCTTCCTGAGTACTGCTTTAGCTGTATTGCCCAAATTTGGTATGTTGTGTTTGAATTTTCATTCAGTTTCTTTTACTTTCATATTTCTATTTTGTTTTTTTGTACAACTAATGTGTTATTTAGAAGTATTTTATTTGGCTCCCAGAAACTTGAGGAACTTTCATAGATATCTTTCTGTTGCCAATTTTTAATTTCATTGTGGTTAGATACTTTGTATGTTTTGAATCCTTTTAAATTTTTTAAGATTTATTACCCAGAATATGAACTTTCTAGGTAAATGATCCTTGTGCACTTGAAAATAATGTGTTTTCATCTTCCTTTGGGTGGCGTGGTGTGTTTTAATTCAGTTAGATTAAGTTGGTTAATAATGTCAGATCTTCTATAGTCTTACTGAATTTCTGCCCAATACTATTAGTTATCAAGAAAAGGATATTAAACTCTGTGACTGTAATTATGTAACTGTAGGTTTGTCTGTTTATTCTTATCATTTAAAAAATTTATTTTGGCATTGTAATTAGGTATGTAAGTTTCAGATTTCTGTGTCTACTCCGTGAATTGACCTCTTTATCATTATAACATTGACCTTCTTTATTTTTTCTCCAAAATGCACCTTTTTCTAGTTTTAGTATTGTCATTCCATCTTTTTTTGGATTAATGTTAGCATGGCATATCTTTTTCCTTCTTTTACTTTTAACTTAGTTGTGCCATTATTTAAAATTTGTTTCTTATAGGCACTGTTAAGTCTTGCTTTTTTTTTTTTCAGTTTTTATTCAGTCTGACACTCTGTCTTTAACTAGAAATTTTGCACCATATACATTTATTGTAATTATCAATTTGACTAAATTTAAGTCTTTCATTTTACTATTTGTTTTCTTTTCTCCCAGTCAATTCTTGGTTTCCATTTTCAGCCTTAAATTTTTAAAATAATAGTTTATCAAAGTGAAATTCACATAACAAAAATTAACCATTATAAAGTAAACAGTTTAGAGACTGTTCTAATGGTCTGATGGTTAAGACTTTGCACTTCCAGTAATTCCCTGGTGTTCAGTGGTTAGGGCTTCATGCTTCCACTGCAGGGAAATGAGTTCAATTCCTGATTAGGGAACTAAGATCCCACATGCCTTGTAGTGTGGCTCCCCATTCCCCTCCCCCAAAAATAAAGTGAATAATTCAGTGGCATTTTGTACATTCACAGTGTTGTGCAACTATCACCTCTGTCTAGTTCTAAAATATTTTCACCACTCCAAAGTAAAATCCTTTATCCATTGAGCATTTTCTCCCCAGTATCTTTTCCCTCCAGCTAACACAGTAATTCTCTGGTGTCCAGTGGTTGGGGCTTCATGCTTCCACTGGAGGGAAATGGGTTCAATTCCTGATCAGGAACTAAGATCCCACATGCCTTGTAGTGTGGATATCCCCACCGTCTGCAGACAGTGTGTGTTCTGTCTCTATGGATTTACTGTGGTTATTTCATATAAGTGAAATCATACAGTATATGACCCTTTGTATCTGGCTTCTTTCACTTGGTGGTGTAATGTTTTTAAGGTTCCTCTGTGTTGTAATAGGTCTCAAGTCTTTATTCTTTTTTATGGTTGAATAATATTCCTTTATATACACCATGTATACCATACTGTGCTTAGTCGCTCAGTTATGTCTGACTCTTTGCAACCCCATGGACTGTAGCTTGCCAGGCTCCTCTGTCCATGGGGGTTCTCCAGGCAAGAATACTGGAGTGGGTTGCCATGCCCTCCTCCAGGGAATCTTCCCAACCCAGGGTTAGAACCCAAGTCTCCTGCATTGCAGGCAGATTCTTTACCAGTTGAGCTACCAGGGAAGGAAGCCTGTGTATGCTGCTGCTGCTGCTAAGTCGCTTCAGTCGTGTCCGACTCTGTGCGACCCCACAGACGACAGCCCACCAGGCTCCCTCGTCCCTGGGATTCTCCAGGCAAGAACACTGGGGTGGGTTACCGTTTCCTTCTCCAGTGCATGAAAGTGAAAAGTGAAAGTGAAGTCACTCAGTCATGTCCGACCCTCAGCAACCCCGTGGACTGCAGCCTTCCAGGCTCCTCTGTCCATGGGACTTTCTAGGCAGGAGTACTGGAGTGGGGTGGCATGCCCTCCTCCACGGTATTTTCTCAACCCAGGGATCAAACCCAAGTCTCCACATTGCAGGCAGATTCTTCTGAGCTACCAGGGAAAGAAGCCCATGTATACACCATCGTAAGTTGTTTATCCATTCATCCATTGATGGACATTCAAGTTTTTCTGCCCTATAGTGCTACCGTTATGGACATGGTTGTACGTGTATTTGTTGGATACTTATTTCAAGTTCTTTTGGGTATATACCTAGGAGGGTGCTTAACTTCTTGAGTATCCATAGTAGTATTTGATCTAGGGCTAAACACTGGTAAGGCAAGATCTTTCTGGTTATTCTACTCAGTAGCTTGTTAATTGTGATGTTCTCTAGGATGGCTAATGGAAAGAAGCTTTGTGCTGTATCTGTCAGATTTTTGTGCTGGATCTTTGGACATTCTTACCTCTTATCCTTTCTAGTAGTTCTTTGCTCTACCTTAGTAGTTCCCTTGCCAGCATGTACTGCTCAGCAGTCACCTTAATATTCAGTGTGGACTGTCTGCATGCAAATCTTTGGAGTTCTTTGAAATACTTTCCTCTTTGGTACTCTGTTCTGTGGCTTCAAGTTGCCTTGGTTTCTCAAATTCTCAACTCTGTCTCCTTAACTCAGAGTTGCCAGGCTTTGTTTAGGATGTCCTTCCATTTACTGTGGCCTGGAAGCTCTCTGACATCAATAGTTTTGCTTTTTGGGTTTTTGTTGGTTTGTTTGTTTTGGTAGTCTCAGGCCAAGGGTAAATCTGGTGGCTATTGCTGCATCTTTGCTGAAAATGAAAGTCTGAATGTCCTAAAAGCATTTTTGACAAATAAGTACTGTGCTTGGGATTGAAAGATTTATATTAATGCTATATTGAAAGAGCATGTAGTCTGTTTGGAGAACTGGCTAGGTGAGCACAGAAATAGTTCAAGTTTGTAAGTACTTGTTATGTTTTTCATGAAGTAGCTCTAATAACAAAAGACCATAAATATATGTCTTAGAAATATGAAGTAACCACCTGCAATAACAAAATATTTTTGAAGTCTTGTGTTATATCTTAGACACTCATTTGAATTTTATATTCTATTATATAATATTTATTTGTTTTAATAGAAAATGTTTAAAATGACTTACTGAATAACATTGGTACTCTTATTCGAGTATGAACATATCTGTCTTATGAAATTGCTGATTTTTAGCTGCCGTTAGTTTAAGCTGTTGGAGAAGGAAATGGCAACTCACTCCAGTATTCTTGGTGGAGAATCCCATGGATGGAGGAGCCTGAGGGACTACAGTCCATGGGTCCTCAAAGAGTCAGACACAACTGAGGGACTAAGCACTTTAAGCTGTTAATATGCCATTCTCTGGAAGTTACTTTTTTATTAACTCAGTTAATTATTTCTAAAGCCACACTGTGGGCTTGGTTTTGCTTTAGATGATGTTAAGAGGTTATGTGTATACTCTTGTGGACTTAAAAAATAGACAATAAGGCAATGAGGTAATTACAAATAGTGATAAATGTTTGGAAGACATTTTTATCACTATAAAAGGAAACCTCAGGCTTTTGGTAGTTGTTAGTGTGAGTCTGAGGAGCTTACAAGCAGGTACAATATTTCAGCTTCATTAAATAGATTTTATGACATTTATTTGCAAAGCTTATTTTTGTTAATACTTTTGTTTATAATTTGCTTCTTGATTGTGCCTTAATTGTAGTATTATAGTTTTGAAAATTGATGTCTAAGTAAGTGAACTCTTTTTGACTTTTTTGCTTTTAGCCTGGCTCATTTATCAGGCTTTTGGTAGTTGTTAGTGTGAGTCTGAGGAGCTTACAAGCAGGTACAATATTTCAGCTTCATTAAATAGATTTTATGACATTTATTTGCAAAGCTTATTTTTGTTAATACTTTTGTTTATAATTTGCTTCTTGATTGTGCCTTAATTGTAGTATTATAGTTTTGAAAATTGATGTCTAAGTAAGTGAACTCTTTTTGACTTTTTTGCTTTTAGCCTGGCTCATTTATTGAGGAAAATGTTTCATAATTTTACTGTACATTGTTAGTGTTTTTTGTTTTCCATCCTAAAGTAACTATTAGTTTCAGTCTTTTGAGATTTTGCATATATATATATATATATATATATGATGAACATATATAATATCCCAACTTTAATGATTTTATGGACTTTGTTTATATGTATGCTCAGCCATTGTCCTTTCTGATTGAAGAACTCTAAGTTTTAAAATGTTTATATACCGGCTTCTTAATCTTGTGAGTTGTTGTACTTTTTTTTTTTAGTGCTTTTACCTCTTACCTATAAGGAATAAAATTGTGTGGCTTTCTAAAAGTGTCTCAGTATGAATTTGTTGTACATAGTGTATATTTCCATTCTCTTTATACTCTTCTGTATTTAGACCTATATCAAGGAATCATTTCTTTAGGAATAGGGAAGTAGGCTGCAACATGTGGTAGCTTGGACTTGCACTTTGATGCTGGAAAGAACTCGTTTGGAAAGTGGCACTTACTCTGAACATTGATCAGTTCACACTCTCTAAACCTCAATTTTTACCTCTCTAAGATGAGGTTAATCTCTTCCTTGCAGTATTGTTTTAAAAATAAGAGCAAGTTGCTTAGTTAATGGCTGTTGCTATTAAAATCACTTTATTATTATTCTTCCCAGGGTCTGTCTTTCTAACCACTATATCTCCAGTGCCTCTCACAATGCTTCTCACCTGTTTTGTGTTCAATAAATGTTTACTGAATGAATGTACCTTTTGGCTTTTGAAATTCTTGAGTAGTAAGATCATAACATTTCAGAAGACATAGTCCTCATTATTCAAAACAAGATTCCTAAGAAAATGAAAGCGTTTTGTCTTCCAGAGTAAATAACAGACATTTTTTCCTGCAGGGGCAGTGTGATAAAGTACAAAAGATAGTAAATCACTATTTGAAGCTGAGCAACTTTGAGTCTCTTAAAACCTCTCTGAGCCTGAAGTTTCACCACCTTATCCCCTGCTTTATTTTTCTTTTAATCTCAGGAGAGGAAAGGCTGACTGATCTCTCTAGGTACTCTCAGTCCTGAAAATCTATAATCCTTTGAAAACTGAGCTGTGTAAGTCAACAAAAACATTCTTATTTTCAAGCTCTAAGTAAGGAAGTTCTCAATATTGATTTTTATTTCCAATCTAAAGATTGACATTTTAGTATTTTCTTTACTTTTAAATTTTTAAAAACATTTATTTTTTTAATTGAAGGATAATTGCTTTACAGAATTTTGTTGTTTTCTGTCTTTAGTTTCTTGGTCCTAGTTTTTCTTTTACTTTTTTGGCTTCTCTGAGGGGTTTGTTTTTTTTTTTTTTTTTTTTTTTTAGAT
>SJYC01040161.1:0-31235 GCA_006408675.1 Madoqua kirkii | reverse complement strand
CCCTATATATACATAATAATGTTTGCTTATTTAAAAATGAGGTAAACATTGAGTATAATATCTGAGAAAAATTTCTTATAAGACCTTTTAAAATATAGTTATATCTGATATTTAAGCAAAATTATGCCTTTGTTTTGGTGTGTTTTAACATTCTACTTCATAAACATGGTGCTCTGAATTTAAGAACTGACAAGTTTTTTTTAGCTCTTTATCTCATAAATATTTCATTGAATTAACTATACTAATTAATTCTCAACTTTGGCAGATAGGGTATCTATTCCTTAAAAAAAAAAAAGGAAAAGAAAGAACCATAATGTCAACCAGCCTTCAAGAGAAGATGAGGAACAGGTCACTGTTTGGCCACTCTCCTGTACTGGACCATAATGTACCCCTAAACTACAGATATTTCTTTATTATTATTTTTCCTACTGGTTCTTAATTTAGTACGAGTGGTTAGATTTTAAACGTTTTAGAAGAAAAGTATATTCTAGTTTGGCAAGAAACCTTTGTTACTAAATAAAAGACCACCTCTTCTTTCTTCCCTTTTAATAGCAGCTTATTTAATTAGGTAATTACTCCAATCTCATTGCATTGCCATAAAGTCTTCAAAAACAGAAGTTTGTTGTAACTGAAGTTATCAAAGCCGTTTTAAAGTCTCTATTTCTTTTTTACATTAATTAGAGCTAATGACATTTTGACCTCTCAGAAGAGTTAAGCATTGTAGACTAGACGTGGAAAACAAGGTAGACATGATTGGAAAAATGTGTGCTGAATTCTACTTTTGGAGAGAAATAACTGCATTGTTATCCTACAGTTTGGTTTACAGAGGGGAAAGTTATGCAATGGCCAGGAATTGCACACAGTTTTATACTTCCTTTTATATTTTCTTTATGTATTACAGGGCACTGGGAAGTTTTTTTTTGTTTTTTTTGTTTTTTAAGAAAAATATTGTTCTAAAATAGGAAACAAAAAAAATTTTTTTAAGATAAAAATATTGTTCTAAAGTTTTGCTATATAACATTTTTTGAGAAGATTAGAGGCTACCTTGAATACTGTATTCTTCTGTTTTATAATTAAAGTGTGGCAAACAGTTTGAAAAGTACTAAATAAAGGATTTTAGGAATTTGTTCCTATGTCCTTGATGAGCATGGAATAGTTTTCAAAAAAAATAATTCATTAGAAATTTTTGATGATGAGCAATTATGCAGACCCATGATCAAGGTCCCTATGAATTATACCTTCAGGTTATTCTAATTACACCCAGCTAAGTCTAGTAATGAAAATAATTGGTAAATTGGTAAATATGCAGTTGAATTTTAAAGATATATTTTTATTGAGAAAGCCATTGTCAAATGAGTATCATCTGTTTTTGTTGATGAATTTTTCTTTTGGTTAGATAAAAATTTGTTGGTTTTTATAATTGTGAAAAAAATCTGTATTTAAAGTGGCTTGGTCTTTGTTCCAGTCTTGGCTGCAGAATATTAGCCGTGTAAAATTAAGTCTTCATTGACATAATTTTTTTCTAGTAAACAAATGGAGACCTGATTTGAGCTAGGTGTGTTTTTTTTTTAACTTGCTTTCTTTGCCTAGCTGAGTTTTTATTATTCTTAAGTGAATCTGTTGTAGCACATGACTTCAAAACGTGATTCTATGCTCAAAACTGAAATATGGTCTAATTTACAGCATTTGGTCCCTAAAGACTATATAACGTGTTAAATAAAAATTTAGGTAAATTTAGGTGAAGTTGGAAAAGGGAGTCTGGAATTTAGAGAGCAAATCACTTTAAAAGAAATTGACCAAAGGTAGTCATGTCTGTTGAAATGACTGTGTGAATGAATACACACACACATATTTCTGGGAATAAAATAGTAGATATTATGAATATGAGTTTAGGAACTGTGAGCAATAAACTTATTAAAGAAAATTGTATATTATTGTGTTCTTGAACTTGCTTTATAGTTGGAAAACAAAAGTACAACTTGTATATCACCTTTTTTTCCCCTCCAAAGATCTTATTTAAGTTGTCCTTAAGTTTTAAAAGCCAATATAGCTATTAAAGTTTGGCATTGATATTTAAGTTTTTGGGGGGAAACATATAATTCTAATCACTACTCCTGTAAATGTACATATTTAGCAATTAGGTAAAGTTTGTTATACTGTATCAAGTGACTTTTTGTCATAAAGCTATTTTTTTCATTTTACCTGATTGACCCAGGTTCCAGTGCAAACTTTTAGAAAGTTCCATATATATGGAAAAAAAGTGTATATGTGTATATATACACACACATATTCTAAAATAGAATATTTATAAGTAATTATATCTTGGTTCATTAGGACGTCTCTCCAGTCAGCAGTAGAGATGCTTTTACACTCTGTCACCTGGATTGTTGTAGTTAAAATGCAAAATGACAATTGGTTCTATTTAAAGCATTTAAAAACTAAGAGAGAAATTTGTGCTTGTGGATTATTTTTGTTTCCTTGAATCATCTCAGTATTGTAGTTTTGAAATAATTGATTTCTTATTTTCTGAATTTTTAGTTTTTTATTCTTTCTTCTCCATGCTAACAAGAAAAATGCAAATGTTCTCAAAAGTAAATGAAGTTCCCCTTTTCACAGATGGAGACCTAAGCAAAAATGCCATTACTACTTGCATTAGTTACTATCTTAGAATCCATCACAGAAAGCCCAAGATAGCCTAACCTTTTGTACCTATAGTCTTAGATATTGTTAGATAGCCATTCAGTTTTCTTTACATCATGTGTGAGATGAATATTTCTTTAGACTTTTTTGTTTGCTTTACTAAAGAAATCAACAAAGGGGAAAAAAAGTCCAAAAAACAAAACAAACAAAAAACTCCCTGTAACTCATGTGAAGCATGCAGGGTGTTGTAATTTCAGTTTGCAAAGTGGTGTGATACAATGTTGCTGAGGCAAAAGCACACGATAGATTTAATGTAACCAATTGTATACTTTTGAAAAAAAGAGTAACTGTTCCCTGTGAGTTAATTTTGGATTTTTTCAAAATCTCTCTTTTAGGCTTTGTGCTGGATTCTTCCAGACAAATGCGTATTCCATGTGGGCCACTGTTCTGCTAAATGCTCTCAGTTCTCCTTTTGCAATCAAGATTATGTTGCTAAGGAGATTTTGCTTTTATTGGTGCCATTGATTTGTGTTAATACGTTTTGAATACCTCTCCGTATTCTTCCATAACAAGGCCAAAAGAAAAACTTCCCCGAGTTTCCCAATTTACATTACAAATGGAGCGGTGGTGTAATGAAGCCGATATAAAGTGGGCAGTTGAAAGGGAACTAAAGAAGGGCACTCAAGTGAGAAATGAAGAAATGTGCCGAGTGTAGTCTGTGGGCTGCCTTTGGTCCAGCTGCAGGAACTGGCTCAGGCCATAGGTAGACTGAGTGAGCACCTCCCTCTGCAAAGACCACCCACTTTTTGGAGCCCAGGGTAGCATACCTCAGATTACCTCGTGGACTCATACAGGGCCATTTAAAAAGTGAGAGACTCTTCTGAAGTGGCAAAGAGATGATTCTCTCTCAGCCTCGAATCTCTTTTTGAGTCCTTCCTAGAATATGACTGAGGCTAGACTTCCTCTGCCTTATGAGTTTAAGTTGTCTTTTAACGGGAGCCTTGTGGATGATTATGAGGACTAGCATGTTAAAGTACTGCTGGTATGTGTCCAGGTGAGAAGGATGGTAACTAGATTAAGGGTTTAGTTACATGCTCCTTCCTTTGTATCATATTCTGGACTCCAGAGATGATTGTCTTATTAAAAAATCTCAAATGTTCTGCTGTGAATGGAAGGGGAATCCAACTTGATACATCTTGAATCAGTGATTTACTCACAGCATGGTATCTGAAGATTCCGAAGAATACCTCTGTGGCACAGTCACACCCTTTTAGTGGCGTATATTGTTCAGACAATCTGTTGTTAACCCATATGGTTTTGTTTTGTTTGCTTTTTAATCAAAATGTGAATTCTGCACTGATAAAACATGAAGAATTTTCAGACATTTTAAATTAGAAATGCAAAGAATAATAATATTAGGAACTATGAAAATATTTCTATATAAGTCTGAGAAAATAAACTGATCACAAAGAAAGCAACTTAAGTATTAAAAGAACAAGCTTGAGTTATTTAGAGATGAAATATGACTGTTTCTGTCAAAATAATTTACTGACTACTTCAGCAGAATAAAAGTCTAAATTAAATCAGTCCTTAATGTTGTATGTATGATCTGGGCAAAAAGCATAAATTGAAGAGGCATTCTGCTACAAGTGGGAAATATAAAATTCCTGTAAACATCTGAAAAGGAAGTCTTATTTCCTATATTAATGGTGTCTCCTCAGTAGTTTCTTTTTCCCAAAAGATGTTTGTCAACTACTGTGTTTCATGGTTAAAATTCCAATTTGCACACTAAATGTAGTAAGAATTTTTGTCTTATGTCCCAGGATCTTTGTCTACTTGTACTTCTGGGGCATCTTTTTCCTGTAATTTTTTAAAAGTCTTTTAAAAGTAATTAACTATAGTTTAAAGACTAAACTTGAAAAACACAGGGATGAATTTATATATTCTGCCTGGTATTTTTGGCTGTATTTCTCAATGATTTCTGTATTAATGATACCATTCTTCCATGGTATAATCTTAAAGAATATATTATAGGTAAAAGGTAGTGAAACAAATAACACAATACTTTTGTACTATGTATTGAGAACTTTTTTCCTCCAAATTTGAATTAATCTATGGAAATGGACTTAACTTACTATGCTTAGAAAGACTGACTTGAAGAGATAGGCAAATGTGTTATATTTGTGTACATAAAGCATATGCAATATAGCTTTACTCTGTACCTCGAACATGTAACAGAAACTAATGAAGTTATTTTCCAAATATGACTAGAAATTTATCAGACATCTTCTAAAGTTTATGAACTTTGAAAAACCGGTTCTTCATAGTCTTCTGTTTATAATATACTATTCCTGCTGGAAGGTATTTCTGTAAAAGAATGCAAGGGTAGCAAGTCAATCATTCCACCCAGCTTGTCTGACCAATGTTTCTTCTGTCTACTACTTAGAGCAAAGATGAGTTAGATGCTCTGGTACATGTTTAAATACCATCAAAGCTGTCAATAATTAGGCTGCACGAGAACCTTGCAGGAAGTGTGTGTGTAGGAGGGCACTGTCGTCTTTTCCAGTTCTGTTAGCACTGGTATTGCTCTTTAGCCATATAGCCCACATCCATTTAAAAAAGAATCTCAGAGCTGGAAGAAACCCCAGTGACGATGTACCTTGGAATCAGCTGGGGAGTTTTTGTTTTTGTATTTTCAAGTTCAGTTGGCTGTCCCGCCCATCACTCCCACCCATTAGAATTGGGAGGAGAGGGAAGGAGGACATGTTTATTTTGAAAGATTTTTCTCAGTTATGATGACAGCGTCCTTCCCCATTGTAACCTTATAATGACATAAGGAGTTTGTCTATGCTCACAGATTGTTTGTGACAGAGCTTATGTGTGTGGAGGGGAATATCCTACAGTAAATGCTATAATATAAATAGAATCTTCCATTTTGCAAATTTAGCAATTTGAAAATCCTAAAGCTATTTATCATTTGAAATCAAGAAATGTTATCAAAATTTAATCTTTGCAACTAACTGAAAGACTATCACCTAGAGCAACCAAAGGCAATTTGTTAAAGAAAAACAACCCCAAATTGTTATCTCCCTAAGTGGTGAAATTCTAGCTCTATCTACTGTCCAACCTGAAAACTGTGACTTAAACATTTAATTATTTATTGCTAGTCCATGTGAAAACATTTAGAATGGCTGGCAGCCTACCAGACCCCGAGTTAAACATTCTACAGCCTGGCTAGATTTGCTGGGTAGCCAACTTCACATCAGATTAAACACATTCTCTTCATGATGAATAGCTTGGAACCTAAAAACTTGATTTTGTTACAAGAAAACGCAAGGGGTGTTTTGTTTTCGAAACTAAAATTATTTTATGTTTTCCTGCCACCATTCTATTTGTGATTGTCAAAAGTATTTTCTTTGGTGGTGGTGAGATGGAGGAGAAATGGACAATGAGGGACTTTGGGTACTAATAAAATATAAAAAGGACTCCAACAAGGTTGGACACAATGCAGCTTAGAGATGAACATTCATGAATTTTGTACAGAAAAAATTTACATTTCATTAACATTTTAAATTACAAAGGCAGGTCTACAAATACTCATTTGTGTGCTTGTGTGTTCTCATTGCATTTTCTAGCAAATGGTGAATAATGCTAACTATATTCTGTTTCCTTAGCATTAATTTCCCTTTTTATTTTAAAGTTTAAGCTAATTGTAATGTGTAGTAACTAGTAACACTCATTTCAGTGAATCATACTTTATGGATCTGTCCATATAATATGTAATGTTTCCTTATGTAATAAATGCTTAGGGATAATGAAGGGTACTCTGAGCATCACTGCTCCGCTATGTAGTACACCAGTTCTCCACAGACTTGCCATTCTAGTTCTGCATCCACATGGAGAGAAATCAATAAACTGCCTTGATAGTGAATGACAATAGGAAAATACAATATTTGATGATGAAATTCACTAGACTAAGATAGAATTCAGTCGAGTTTGCTATTCTTTCAAATATGTTATACTTTGGGAAATTTTGTGAAATTACAAAGTATTTGAAAGGGTTATAGAGGAAATGGTGACTAACTCTGTAATAAGTTGAAATGCTGGAACTAAGAACTCTGCTCAAGGGAGCTGGCTGTCCAGCAGGCTGCCAGTTAAGGGTAATTGACAAGCAGGTGCCTGAAAAAACCACAGGAAAGGTCCTGTTTTTAGTTATTGGCATCATAATGACATTGTGGCTTTAGGCCATGATTGAAGACGATATTTTCTGAGAGTAGTGTATCTTGAATTGAAAGTGTATTAACTGTTCAACTACAAAAAGTTACAATGTCGAAAAAATTTTAGTAACTGGAAGCCCTTCAACTAGAATCATTCATTTAAGAACTTATTCATGTGCAGTTTAAAATCTTAGCAGCTTAAAGAAAAATCAGCTTTAGATATATTTTTTATAAAATATAATTTTTAAATCACAAAATGTTTAATATTTTCATAATGTGTTTTACTTTTTAAATATTTGGAGCACTCAGAAATATACCTAGTTTTGGAGTTCTCAAGGAAGCAGCCATTAGTCAAGAATATTGGTACTGCAGACTTAGTGAACTCTGACATTTGTCCTTTTTACACTGTCTTCTAGCAGCATGGAGTCCTTATAACTGTCTTCAAATGTGCTATGATTCCTAAATGCCATGTTTTCATCCATGAAAGGGTAAACATGAACAATTTCTTGGTTATCTCCTTTTTTCCCCTATTGAACTACCCTGATTTACTCATCAAAATTGCATTTTTGGAATAATTTGTATCAAGATCACAAATGAAATTTATAAAACCATTCGAAATCAACTGGAAAATTTTTTAATTAAGAAGATGAAGTACAGTAATTGACAATGTTGAAGCCTAGATTCTTAAATAGTATGTTAAAATTTGTTAAAGTATGCTTTTGGGAAAAATTTGCATAGCTTAAAAAGAATACAAGAAAAATGATTTTTGTTTTTAAATCTAAGTATTGGCCAGAGATAGAAAGTCAGTGGTGATCCTACTTTGAAATAATGCTTAGCTTTCAAAATTAGGCTATTATTTTTATTTATTCATTCAAAAAAAGGGTACTTTGCTTCCTTCAACAAGAGTGTTTAAGACTGAACTTTTTGAAACTGCTAGATGTAATTTTTTTTTAAACAAATCCTGTAGAAATAAAGAGAATGTCAAATAAATTTCAAACAAACATAGCAAATCTGTTTACTCACAGAATTGCTTTTCAAAGATATCTCAAAAAAACAAGGGAGAAACAAATTTTTTAAATTTATTGTCGTTTTAGTGCCACTTAAAGCAGGTTTGGTCTTCCTTGGTGGCTCAGCTGGTAAAAAATCTGCCTGCAATGTGGGAGACCTGGATTTGATCCCTGGATTGGGAGATTCTCTGGAGAAGGGAAAGGCTACCCACTCCAATATTCTTGCCTGGAGAATTTCATGGACTGTATGGTCTATGGGGTCGCAAAGAGTCAGACACGACTGAGCGACTTTTACTTCACTTAAGCATGTTTTTGACCCATTTTTGTTAATAATTTTAAAATAGATGATGGTAATATTTTTTTCCTGAAACAAAAGAGAATCCAGCTCAACTTTTAAAATCTACTTTTAAAAGCTGCACTGTTAACACACTTTTCTTAATGGGATTATCCATCACATTTGAGTGGATAAATAAGTTGCCTCTTAATTGTTTTATACTGTCTATATGACTTTATTTCATTACCTTTAATAGTTACAACTTTAGCTTTAAAGAATAGTTTTATCAGTTTTTTTTTCTTTGCATCAATTCAAAATTCAGAAGATAAGGAAGGTAAAAAAGAGTAGTGGCTAGCTTCTATTCTCTTTAGTTTGCTTTCACAAATTAGTCATTCTATTGTGAATTTAGTTTTATTTTTGTTATTAGTATTTATTTTCCATTGTTTTGAAAGAGATTTTATACTGAACTATGTCCTCAAATCGTGTTAACAGTCTGTGGCCTGGAACAGCAGATGAAAACTTTCTTTAAAAGTCTATTAGTTTATTTCCAAGAGATAACACTGCTCTTCCTGTGAGAAAAATAACCCAGTTAATATCTTCCACAATAGATCTTAGGAAAACAGTCTGAATACCAGTTGTCCACCATCATGGCTAATGCACAGATGGAAAGTGCAAGTGTTAGATCCTCAGTCGTGTCCAACTCTTTGTGATCCCATATACTGTTGCCCTCCAGGCTCCTCTGTCCATGGAATTTTCCAGACAAGAATACTGTAGTGGGTTGCCATTCTCTTCTCCAGGGGATCTTTCCAACTTGGGGATCAAACCCAGGACTCCTGCATTTCAGGCAGATTCTTTACCATCTGAGCCACCAGAAAAGCTCAGTGCACATATTACTAAATCAGTAATGTCGATTTTGAGTACCAGGTAAAAGAGCGGAAAATACTAACAAAACTGGAGACATTTGGCTTACTCTTAATAGAGCCATATTCTAAATTGGTTTGGTGAGGGAAGGATTTAAAGAATGTATGTTAAGCTTGGCCTATTCCCAGGCATTGTGCTAAGTGCAAAGGATATCAAGGGAAATCACATCACTCTGCTGAAGAGTTGAGGCTAGAGGAATAAACGTGATGTAGTATAAGTGCCAGTAATCAAGGAAATTAGTTGGTATGGTGGAGCTACAAAGAAGCAGTAAATTTTGTGTTGGGTGAGAAGGCAATGAAGTCCTCAAAGGAGATAGCTCAGGTGATTTTGAAGGATCAGTTGAAAATGGACAGGTGCAAAGGCAGAGGGTTATAAATATGTTGCATTCAAAGATGGGTTCTGCATGACTGGAAAATAGGGAAAGATTATCTGGTATATAGTAATCATCTTTTAAATTAATGAATTATGGGGAAACATCAAGAGAGACAGTCAGCAAAGGGAGAAAGTTCATGTGTTTCATGCTGAAATTTTAACCTGAAGCTAGACCAAATGATAGGTAAGAGGGAAGAACAGAGGTGTAGAAAAACAGTTTTGATGTTTGTTTAACAGAAAGACTAGCCTTCTAACAATTCTGGATAATTATTACCTATATATAATTATATAATATTACCTGGGAAATTACGAAGGCATCTCTGGAGTCAAACCTGGTCTCTAATTACAGCTCTGCCACTTTTGGGCTGTGTGACCTTGGAAATGTTAATCAACAGTTTTGTCCCTGTTTTCTCCTTTGTAAAATAGGTTTATAACAGCACCTGTTTTAAGAAATAGCTGTGAGGATTAAATAATGTAATGCATATATTCTGTTGGCAATGCCACCCAATCAAAGATTACCAGGAACACACAAGGAGTTGAACAAAATTGGGTTTATTGTCTGTTGAAAGTAGAGCACACACAGTGGGGTTCCATGGAGCGGTTTCAATCAGAGGGTGCTGAAAAGGCCTTTTAAGATATAGGCTCATGTTAAGTGATTTGAAAGAGGCCAAGGAAGCAAAGGTTTGCTCTGGATTGCATTCTCTCAGGAAGTGGGATAATTTTATGACTAGGTATCTTAATGGATCTTGTTTAGAAGGTGGGAAGAAGGAAGGAAAGTTAGAACTAATTGGTAAAGAAGCCACAGACACCTAGTATTAAGTGGGCAAGGGGATGCCTAGTATTTTTGCTTTGCACTGTGACTTGCATATACAAAATTATCTATGCGTATACAAAATTATGAAGAGGCTTGTCTGTCTTCATCACAGTCAGAGTGACCTTGTCGATGTTGATATTCTATGAAACTAGACTTTATGTTCACCTAGAGAACACTAAGACGTAGATAATAGTAACAAGTCAGTTCCCAGATGCCAGAGGCTGCTTCTCCTTAATCATCACTTAGCATAATACCTATTATAAATTTAAAGCTTAAAAAATATTCCCTAAATAATTATAATATTGAAGCCACCTCTCAAATAGTTTGGTCCATTTTTGGCCTATTCTTTTGGCCTGCACCTTCTTATTCCTTTTCTGTGTGAGTAGATTTTTCTTATGTTTTAGATGTTTACTTTGAGCTAGTATTTTTGATATGCAGAAAGGATAGAATTGTTAAACCTCTAACAGATTCTTTGAACATTTTCATAAAGGTTTAAAATTTTTTAAATATAACCATTCCAACATCTCCATTTTATATAAGTTGACACTAGTCAACCTTTATGCTGTTTCTCAGACTGAACTTAAATATTTACTAAGTATAGTTATTTGTGTGATGTTTGTGTTGTGTTACATACCATGAGATCTATTAGTCTTGTCTTATCGCTAACACGAAGTGCAGGGCCTGGCACACAGTAAGTGTTGAAGAAATGGTTGTTGAATAACTAAAGGAGGAAGAGAAAACTTCTGTTTGGGAAGCAGAACTGAAACTAAAATACACTCAGCGGTTACTCAATGCAAGGTACTGTTAGGCACATTATAAAAGTTATAAGGAAATTCTGGACATAAAGGTTAATTTCTATTCTGCAAAGGAAACTTTGACTTAAGCTAGGTTAAACTTTGACTTAAGCTAGGAAATGATAAATAAAGCTTGATTCCAGACCTGTGTCATGCATCAAACATTTAATAAACACTTATCTTGTATTGCACTGGGGATTGAATTTATCAAAGCCTATCATTAGCAATTGCTGCTTTGTAATTACATCAACTCCTTCAGCTACTCCCCCTCTGTAATAGTCAGCTGGGAGTCTCAACTTGTTTTAAACACAGCTATCTTGCTACTCTGTGCTTGCATGTAAGAACTGAATGGGGCTGAGAAAAACCTATAACCAGTGCTAATATCATTTTCAATTTATTACCACAAATGTCAAAGAGCCACTACCCAAATATCTGAACAAACTTCACAAATATACTCTCCAAAATCTGTCATATCTTCACTTTCTACTTCAAATGTTCAACACCAACCTTCACTTACTACTGGATCTTTTCATTAGCATATTAACATTCTCTTTGCCTTCCCTTTTTAATAAATAAAGCTTCCTTAGTGGCTCAGCAGTGGAGAATCTCCCTGCAATACAGGAGACCCAGATTCGATCCCTGGGTCAGGAAGATCCTCTGGAGGAAGAAATGGCAACCCACTCCAGTATTCTTGCCTGGAGAAACCCATGGACAGAGGAGCCTGGTAGGTTATAGTCCATACGGTCACAAAGAGTCAGACATGACTTTAATAAATAAAATCCTCCCTGGACCTCGTATCTCCTGCCATGTTTCTCAGACCTCACAGAAGGCTTCTCAAAAGCTTCCTCACATTTCAGCATACCTCTACTGATGCTAACTAGGTTTTGATTATCCACTCCCCTAAAGTTGCTTTTGTCAAGATTTCCAAACACCTCTACTTTGCAGATCAGCATTCTGAAACATTTACTCCATTGACCACTGCATCCTCTTCATAAACCTCCTTCTCTTGGCTTCCCTGAGAGTATGCTCTCTCAGTTTCTTGCTCCTTGTTCCATCCATTGGCTCCAGCCCCTACTCTTCATCCTTAAATGTTGGAGTGCTGTGGGGCTCAAGTCTAGAACTTGATTTCAGCTCTTCTCTTTTTCTACCCAATTTCATGTAATCATCTATTAATGCATGCACATTTATAATAACAGCTCTGGCCTTTCCACTGAGCTATAAATTTAGATATCTAGATGCCAACTTAACATTTCTCTCTTTGAATAGCAAGTGGGCATTTCACACTTCTGGGTTTTCTCCCTTGTGAAAACTGTTCATTCTTCTTAACCTTAGTATGTGGTACTTCCTTTCACACAGATAGTCAAGACAAGAACCCAGGAGTTGTCTTTTCTCCTTCATCTCCCCAACTCCTCATACTCTACCTTAAAAGTACATCCTCAGTACATTTCTCTCTGTATCCCTTGCTTTCACTTGTGTCTCAGCTTCCATTATCTTATGTCAGTTCTTACCTGAATTATTGTGAGGACTCTTTAACTATTTAGCTTCCTTCCTAATCTGGCTCCTGCCTTACCTTTGGACATTTGCTACCATTCAGCACCCGGTCTCACCCACTGCAATCCAGCTGAGTGGTCTTATTCGAAAAGACAAAACATAGTTCTCCTTTGGGCTCTGCTTCATTGTTGCCTCTGCTGGAATGACGAACTACTGTCATTCAGGTTTCAGCACAAATGTCCTTTCATCAGTTGAAATCTTTCCCAGCCACCCAATCTGAATTACCATCTCCACCGAGTCAGTATCCTACCGTATGTATTCTTTTGACTGCTTTTCACTGTCTGCATTGATCTTATTCATATTTTTGTCATTTGGTATTCCTTTTATTAGGGTATCAGCCCTATAAATTGAGTTCTTACCACTGTATTCCCAGTGTTAACATTGCCTGACACATAAGTACCCAATATGTTGAATAAATAAATATATAACTGTGTTTGTTTTAATATAAAGCCAATTTCAGCCTTGCAACATTAACCCTAGGAAAATATGCCTTGTTTCTCCCATGGCTCTGTGTATTCATGGCTTCATTACCTCATTTCTTAATTTGAGAAGCTTTGTCACTTTTTTACCTACACCAACTACTGAAAAGAAGGACCGTAGTATCTTTGAATAAATATCAGTGAAGAAGATCATCAGTAAATTATCCATATTGTTCAGTCACTCAGTTGTGTCTGACTGCAGCCCCATGGACTGCAGCACTCCAGGCTTCCCTGTCTTTGACCATTACCCAAAGTGTGCTCAAACTCATGTCCATTGAGTCGGTGATTCCATCTAAACCATCTAGTCCTCTGTCGTCCCCGTCTCCTCCTGCCCTCAATCTTTCCCACCATCAGGGTCTTTTCTGTTGAGTCAGCTCTTCGAATCAGGTGGCCAAAGTATTAGAGTTTCAGCTTCAGCATCAGCCCTTCCAATGAATGACTATTCCAATGAATAGTCAGAGTTGATTTCCTTTAGAATTGACTGATTTGATCTTGCTATCCAAGGAACTCTCAAGAGTCTTTTCCATCACCACAGTTGGAAAACATCAGTTCTTCAGCACTCAGCCTTCTTTATGGTTCAACTCTCATATCCATACATGATTGCTGGAAAAACCGTAGCTTTGACGATACAGACCTTGGTCTGCAAAGTGATGTCTTTGCTTTTTAAAATGCTGTCTATGTTGTCATAGCTTTCCTTCCGAGGAGCAAGCATGTTTTAATTTCATGGCTGCAGTTACCGTCTGCAGTGATTTTGAAGCCTAAGAAAATAAAATCTGTCACTGCTTCCACTTTTTCCCCTCTTATTTCCCATGAAGTGGTGGGACCAGATGCCATGATCTTAGTTTTTTGAGTGAGTTTTAAGCCAGCTTTTTCACTTTCATCTTTTACCCTCAAAAGGCTCTTTAATTCCTATTCGCTTTCTGCCATTAGGATGATATCATCTGGATATCTATATTGTTGATATTTCTCTCGCAGTCTTGATTCCAGTTGTGCTTCATCCAGGCTGGCATTTCATATGATGTATTCTGCAGAGAATTTAAATAAGTAGGGTGACAATATACAGTCTTGATGTACTCCTTTCCCTATCTGGAACCAATCCATTGTTCCATGTCCGGTTCTAACTGTTGCTCCTTGATCTGCATGCAGATTTCTCAGGAGGCAGGTCAGGTGATCTGGTATTCCCATCTCTTTCAGAATTTTCCACAGTTTGTTGTGATCTACACCATCAAAGGCTTCAGTGTACATCTACTGAAGCAGAAGTAAATGTTTTTCTGGAATTCCCTTGCTTTCTCTATGATTCAAGGGATGTTGGCAATTTGATCTGTTTCCTCTGCCTTTTCTAAACCCAGCTTTTACATCTGGAAGTTCTTGGTTCAAGTACTGCTGAAGCCTAGCTTGAAGGATTCTGAGCAATACATCGCTAGCATGTGAAATGAGTGTAATTGTCAGGAACGCTGGACATTGTTTTGGTACTGCCCTTCTTTGGGACTGAGATGAAAACTACACTTAATATGTCAGCAAATTTGGAAAACTCAGCAGTGGCCACAGGACTGGAAAAGGTCAGTTTTCATTCCTAGTCAATATTGTTAGGGTATAAAACAAATGGTACCAGGGTACTTCAGGGAAACCTTAAAAATTGGTCATTTGCTTTTGATCTACCTACTTGACTGTTGTCTGCAAAAAAATGATTTTGAAAGGATTTTAAATTTTACTGTTCAAAACAGTGCAGTAGTTTTTGCCAAATAGGTTGGGAATGGGTCATCTCAAAAGGAAAAAAACAATAACATTCTAACAATAAGTTGTGACATTTTAATTACAATAACTAAAGTTTTATTCCTTTGAGTATCAGTGGAAGATAAGCCTTTTATCCAGCTTCTGATATTTCCCCATGAATTAGAGTATACAAAAATTTTTTTAAAATAATCTTGAGTAATATATTACTTATCATTTTAGTTCAAGAATAATGAAGTTAATACTGCTGACCAAATCCTACTTGCTCAAGATAGAGAAAGCTGAATGGGACCTGTTTAGGCTGTGGCCTGGGTTTTAGCCGTCTCTTCCAACACTGGTTGCCACTATTATGTGATACTAATTTGGCATACTCTGATCACAGTTTTGCTTTTGTTCTAGCAAATCCAGCCCCTGTGGCACTTAATACTGCGGTTGTCAATCGGTCTACAGTGGTGACTGCCTTTAAGGCTCCCGCGATGTGCCTTGTCCAGTGTTCACTGGGTTCTGGGAGACACTAAAGCAGAGGCCATGTAGGGCTCTGCTGAGGGTGAATCAGCTCTCATAGCTCAGGGAGGAGAACTTATTAGTACAGCACAGAAAGGCCTTAAACATTCTCACTTCTGGTTGGAGTAAGAAAAAAAGGCCACAATATCAAGGCTTTTCTACAAAGAAGTGATGCACATTGAAAGATAATACACAGCTCTGAAGAGTGAATGTGGAAGATACCGAGACCTTCCCCACCAACTTTCCGCATCCTTTTCTACTGACAAGTTTGTGGGGCATGGCTTGCTGTTAGATAATGAAGTAGGGGGGTTATTGATTTACTTTACTTCCTTGCACTGCAAAGTTTTAAAATAATGGACTAGAACAAATGAGCCAGATAAACTTTTTTTTCAATGAGGTAGGGTATACATTATTTCAACAACAACAAAAAAATTGGCCTTGAGTTCTTGCAAACAAGGAACCAGTCAGAGAAAATGCGGCAGGGGAGAATGTGATAGAAAAACGGTGACGCCTATTCCTTTTAGGGGAGCAACAAGGGCCGCTAAGAATGGCACTGGCTTTCCTGGAAATACGGACCCTATGGAGCAGGCAGTATGACTCATCCACAACTGACAAGCAAGACAAAGATGAGCCAGGGAAGGCAGAGAAGCCCTGGAGTGCGTTTGTGTAGATTCAGGACCTGTACTCGTTGCAGGGTCTGCATCCCTCTTCTCTGAAAGCCTCTGCACATTGTGAGGAGAGAGCAAAAGAGAACCGGGAGAGAAGAAGCAAGAGGGCAGGGCCAGCCTTAAATATCTGGTAGTGTATTGTCCTCAGCTCACCAAGAGAACTCTATGCAATTCAGCGCCTATTAGTAACGAGACAAGTAGCTATTGTTGAGGCTTAAACAACTCGAGTGTTTCTTCTAGAGATAATTAAATTAATTAAAATGGTCCCTGAAGCCAAACTGAGCTTCATATTGAACACTGCACGCATTCCTTCCAGATTCCAGCCCAGGCTATTCAGAACAAGCAAGGCATCAGCTGTATAACTCAGCCTGAGCCCCGCAGACTAGCCTTTTCACTTCCCTTGGAATAGAGGCCTCAGGTCAGGGGCTAAGACAGGAGTAGTCTTTTCCTGTGCTGAGGGGGGTGGCCGTTAGTTCTGGTGCTATTAAAGAAAAGATCATCTTTTATTCTGTGAGCTTAGTTCCAAAAGTGATGGAGGCAATTTTTTTCCCTTAGGGTTCAAGTAGGAAATTTGGCTTACTGGCTTCAGCCAGATAAACAGTCCTCACTCGCTATAGTCTCAGAATGTTGGTGCTCAATAAATATACATTGAATCAATGAGTGGATACATGAATGAAAACCAGTCCCATTGACTGACTTTCATCCCATTTCTTTCTGGAGTAATAAAGTAAATAGGTAGCATCTGATCTTAGATCAAAACTACAAAACTGTCATGTGTCCCAGTGGACATAGTACAATACTGTGGCATTGTTCGGTCGCTCAGTCGTGCCCAGCTCTTTGCAACCCCATGGACTGCAGCATGCCAGGCTTACCTGTCCTTCACCATCTCCTGGAGCTTGCTCAAACTCATATCCATTGAGTCGGTGATGCCAGCCAACCATCTCATCCTCTGTCATCCCATTCTCCTGCTCTTAATCTTTCCCACCATCAGGGTCTTTTCCAGTGAGTGGGCTCTTTGCATCATGTGGCCAAAGTGTTAGAGCTTCAGCTACAGCATCAGCCCTTCTAATGAATATTCAGAGTTGATTTCCTTTAGAACCTTGCTGTCCAAGGAACTCTCAAGAGTCTTTTCCATCACCACAGTTGGAAAGCATCAATTCTTCAGCATTCAGCCTTTATGGTCCAACTCTCACATCCATACATGACTACTGGAAAAAACATAGCTTTGACTATACAGACCTTTGTTGGCAATGTAATGTCTCTGCTTTTTAATATGTTCTCTAGGTTTGTCATAGCTTTTCTCCCAAGGAGCAAGCGTCTTAATTTCATGGCTGCAGTCACTGTCTGCAGTGATTTTGAAGCCCAAGAAAATAAAATCTGTCGATTGTGATTTGTGGTGGATGTAACTCTATATGTTTGGAATCAGTTCAGTTCAGTCGCTCAGTCATGTCTGACTCTTTGTGCCAGGCCTCCCTGTTCATCACCATCTCCCGGAGTTCATTCAGACTCACGTCCATCGAGTCCATGATGCCATCCAGCCATCTCGTCCTTGGTCGTTCCCTTCTCCTCCTGCCCCCAATCCCTCCCAGCATCAGAGTCTTTTCCAATGAGTCAACTCTTCGGATAAGGAGTTTCAGCTTTAGCATCATTCCTTCCAAAGAAATCCGAGGGTTGATCTCCTTCAGAATGGACTGGTTAACAAACAGAATTTTTTTAAAATGTTTTGGCTGTGCCACACAGCATGTTGAGATCCCCCCACCAGGAGTCAAACCCATGCCCCCTGCAATGGAAGCACAGATTCTTAACCACTGAACCTCCAGGGAAGTCCCGAGAATAAAGATCTTTGACTTTGTGATGCTTATTGTCTAGCAAGGGCATGGGGATGGGAGGCAAACAAAAACCATAAACATATTAAAGTAATGAAGTTAATACTGCTGACCAAATCCTACTTGCTCAAGATAGAGAAAGCTGAATGGGACCTGTTTAGGCTGTGGCCTGGGTTTTAGCCGTCTCTTCCAACACTGGTTGCCTACTATTATGTGATACTAATTTGGCATACTCTGATCACAGTTTTGCTTTTGTTCTAGCAAATCCAGCCCCTGTGGCACTTAATACTGCGGTTGTCAATCGGTCTACAGTGGTGACTGCCTTTAAGGCTCCCGCGATGTGCCTTGTCCAGTGTTCACTGGGTTCTGGGAGACACTAAAGCAGAGGCCATGTAGGGCTCTGCTGAGGGTGAATCAGCTCTCATAGCTCAGGGAGGAGAACTTATTAGTACAGCACAGAAAGGCCTTAAACATTCTCACTTCTGGTTGGAGTAAGAAAAAAAGGCCACAATATCAAGGCTTTTCTACAAAGAAGTGATGCACATTGAAAGATAATACACAGCTCTGAAGAGTGAATGTGGAAGATACCGAGACCTTCCCCACCAACTTTCCGCATCCTTTTCTACTGACAAGTTTGTGGGGCATGGCTTGCTGTTAGATAATGAAGTAGGGGGGTTATTGATTTACTTTACTTCCTTGCACTGCAAAGTTTTAAAATAATGGACTAGAACAAATGAGCCAGATAAACTTTTTTTTCAATGAGGTAGGGTATACATTATTTCAACAACAACAAAAAAATTGGCCTTGAGTTCTTGCAAACAAGGAACCAGTCAGAGAAAATGCGGCAGGGGAGAATGTGATAGAAAAACGGTGACGCCTATTCCTTTTAGGGGAGCAACAAGGGCCGCTAAGAATGGCACTGGCTTTCCTGGAAATACGGACCCTATGGAGCAGGCAGTATGACTCATCCACAACTGACAAGCAAGACAAAGATGAGCCAGGGAAGGCAGAGAAGCCCTGGAGTGCGTTTGTGTAGATTCAGGACCTGTACTCGTTGCAGGGTCTGCATCCCTCTTCTCTGAAAGCCTCTGCACATTGTGAGGAGAGAGCAAAAGAGAACCGGGAGAGAAGAAGCAAGAGGGCAGGGCCAGCCTTAAATATCTGGTAGTGTATTGTCCTCAGCTCACCAAGAGAACTCTATGCAATTCAGCGCCTATTAGTAACGAGAACAAGTAGCTATTGTTGAGGCTTAAACAACTCGAGTGTTTCTTCTAGAGATAATTAAATTAATTAAAATGGTCCCTGAAGCCAAACTGAGCTTCATATTGAACACTGCACGCATTCCTTCCAGATTCCAGCCCAGGCTATTCAGAACAAGCAAGGCATCAGCTGTATAACTCAGCCTGAGCCCCGCAGACTAGCCTTTTCACTTCCCTTGGAATAGAGGCCTCAGGTCAGGGGCTAAGACAGGAGTAGTCTTTTCCTGTGCTGAGGGGGGTGGCCGTTAGTTCTGGTGCTATTAAAGAAAAGATCATCTTTTATTCTGTGAGCTTAGTTCCAAAAGTGATGGAGGCAATTTTTTTCCCTTAGGGTTCAAGTAGGAAATTTGGCTTACTGGCTTCAGCCAGATAAACAGTCCTCACTCGCTATAGTCTCAGAATGTTGGTGCTCAATAAATATACATTGAATCAATGAGTGGATACATGAATGAAAACCAGTCCCATTGACTGACTTTCATCCCATTTCTTTCTGGAGTAATAAAGTAAATAGGTAGCATCTGATCTTAGATCAAAACTACAAAACTGTCATGTGTCCCAGTGGACATAGTACAATACTGTGGCATTGTTCGGTCGCTCAGTCGTGCCCAGCTCTTTGCAACCCCATGGACTGCAGCATGCCAGGCTTACCTGTCCTTCACCATCTCCTGGAGCTTGCTCAAACTCATATCCATTGAGTCGGTGATGCCAGCCAACCATCTCATCCTCTGTCATCCCATTCTCCTGCTCTTAATCTTTCCCACCATCAGGGTCTTTTCCAGTGAGTGGGCTCTTTGCATCATGTGGCCAAAGTGTTAGAGCTTCAGCTACAGCATCAGCCCTTCTAATGAATATTCAGAGTTGATTTCCTTTAGAACCTTGCTGTCCAAGGAACTCTCAAGAGTCTTTTCCATCACCACAGTTGGAAAGCATCAATTCTTCAGCATTCAGCCTTTATGGTCCAACTCTCACATCCATACATGACTACTGGAAAAAACATAGCTTTGACTATACAGACCTTTGTTGGCAATGTAATGTCTCTGCTTTTTAATATGTTCTCTAGGTTTGTCATAGCTTTTCTCCCAAGGAGCAAGCGTCTTAATTTCATGGCTGCAGTCACTGTCTGCAGTGATTTTGAAGCCCAAGAAAATAAAATCTGTCGATTGTGATTTGTGGTGGATGTAACTCTATATGTTTGGAATCAGTTCAGTTCAGTCGCTCAGTCATGTCTGACTCTTTGTGCCAGGCCTCCCTGTTCATCACCATCTCCCGGAGTTCATTCAGACTCACGTCCATCGAGTCCATGATGCCATCCAGCCATCTCGTCCTTGGTCGTTCCCTTCTCCTCCTGCCCCCAATCCCTCCCAGCATCAGAGTCTTTTCCAATGAGTCAACTCTTCGGATAAGGAGTTTCAGCTTTAGCATCATTCCTTCCAAAGAAATCCGAGGGTTGATCTCCTTCAGAATGGACTGGTTAACAAACAGAATTTTTTTAAAATGTTTTGGCTGTGCCACACAGCATGTTGAGATCCCCCCACCAGGAGTCAAACCCATGCCCCCTGCAATGGAAGCACAGATTCTTAACCACTGAACCTCCAGGGAAGTCCCGAGAATAAAGATCTTTGACTTTGTGATGCTTATTGTCTAGCAAGGGCATGGGGATGGGAGGCAAACAAAAACCATAAACATATTAAAGTATGTGCTAAGAGAACAGTAGTGCAGAGTAAGAGTTACAAAGGCAGAGTTGAGGGATATGGGAAGGTGGGAGTGGCTTGCAATTTTATAGAGGGTAGACACTGTGGGTCTCTTTGAGAGGGTGATGGTTGAGCAAAAATTAGAGTGGTGGGGGAGTAAGCCATGTGGGTATCTAGAGGCAGAATGTTCTAGGCACCGGGAAGCCAGCACAAAGTCCAGAGAGCAAGAGTATGCCAGGCATGTTTGAGAGCAAAGAGTAAAGAAGGTAACGTGGCTTGGAGAAGGAGCAGTACCTGCACCCCTGTGGATGCACAAGGAAAGAGGCAGAGAACCTGGGTGCAGCTGCTGGTAGGTGGGTAGATGTGGGAATCTGTAGAGGTTTTTTCTGATTCTCTCAAACATCTTGGGGAAGAAAGAAGCAAAGTAATCAGCTGAGACAGAGGGGAGAGAGGAAAGTATGAGCTTGTCCTCCAGGAGAACAGAGAGTGAATGGACTGGGGGAACATATTATGAATGCCAGGTAGCACTGAGGTCCCACTTAATGGGTTAACAATCACGCTCCAAATGAGGCCAGTCAGCACAGTTGAGTCTTTCAGCAGGCATATTCAGCTGTTCTGGTAGACACAGAGCTGGGTGGTATTTCTGCTAAGCAACTTTGACAAAGTGAGAAGAGGGTAAGAAATTTCAGGGGTTCTGAAGTGAGTAATTACAACATGATATGGCTCAGAGGTTAAAGCGTCTGCTGCAATGCAGGAGACCTGGGTTTGACCCCTGGGTCAGGAAGATCCCCTGGAGAAGGAAATGGCAACCCACTCCAGTGTTCTTGCCTGGAGAATCCCATGGATTGAGGAGCCTGTTGGGCTACAGTCCACAGGGTCGCAAAGAGTTGGACACGACTGAGCGACTTCACTCAGTCACTCAATGACCAGAGAATTTATGCTGAGTAGATAGGACCCCAAGTAAAAGGAGGGAAGGACTTTCAGATGGATTAGAAATCCCCATGATTTAGAGGGATTGGAGGAATAGGGGTATTAGAAAGAATGAACTGGAAAAAATGGGAGGTAGAGTCAGAAAATGCTTCCTTTGTAAGGACTGTGCTAAAAGTGAATGAGTGGGGATTTCTCTGGTGGTACAGTTGATACCCTGGTAGCTCAGATAGTAAAGAATCTGCTTGCAATGTGGTAGACCTGGGTTCAATCTGTGGGTCAGGAAGATCCCCTGGAGAAGGAAATGGCAACTCACTCCAGAGGGTTGGAAAATCCCATGGACAGAAGAGCCCGGCGGGCTACAGTCCATGGGGCCACAAAGAGTCGGACATGACTGAGCAACTAACACATAGGGTCAGAATGGAATGTGTCCAATTAAGATTTTGAAAATGCATCTAAAGTCTTAGGGTAATATCTGGCACAAATCAGATCTCAATTATAAATAGCTATTATTTGGAGTTCATAATACCTATCCAAAACCTTTGAGGCCAGATATGTTTCATAATCCAGAGTCCTTCAGATTGTAGGATGAGGTCTTGGAAAGCTTTTCATAATCAAGTACACTTGTATTTCTTCAGTGAAATATATGAATATATGAATATCCCACATTAAGTGGGATACATAGCCAAAGGTAAGCTTAGGCTAGACTGCTATCCAATAAGTTTTGGCACTAAACTTAAAAAGCAGACAGTTTTTGTCTTGGGGACTTCCCTGGTGGTCCTGTACTTAAGAATCTGCCTGCTGATTCAGAGGACATGTTTGGATCCCTGCTGGTTCAGGAAGATCCCACATGCCGCAGGGCAGCTAAGCCTGTGTGCCGCAACTACTGCACCCATAAAGCTCTACGAGTCCATGCTCCACAACAAGAGAAGCCACTACAATGAGAAACCCATGCACCGAATACAGGGTAGCTTCCCACCTTTCCCAACTAGAGAAAGCTGTGTGCAACAATGACCCAGCACAGCCAAAATAAATAAATAATTAAGAGCCTTTGAGATTTAAGAATTGCAGACAAGAGAAGGTGAACCTATACTGGCATTTAGACTAAGAGTTAAGGAATTATGGGCAACCACTTCATCTCTCTAGATATGAGTTCTTTCTGTATGAAAAGAGGACTTTGAAAAATTCCTTAGCTACTTTGAGCTCAACATTTTATGTTTCACTGATACCCTTTGCTGGGCTTTAAAAATTGTACTCATAAACTATTTACAGTTGAATAAAGAGGGTTGGCCTAAATTTTGTATTAATAAATGAGCTTATTTTGATTGTTATAGTCTTGGGGATTCCCTGGCAGTCCCAAGGACTCTGTGCTTCCACTGCAGGGTGCGTGGGTTCCATCCCTGGTTGGGAAACTAGGATCTCATATACCTTGTGGTATGGTGGAAAGAAAAACAAAAGCACAACAGAACAAACAAAAACTATTATAGTCCTGCTTAAACTGATAATATCAGAAAGTTTAGAACCTTTTCTTTTGCATTTTCAAGGCTAAGAACAGTATAAATCAGTCATAGGCATTTGAACATCTATCAGATTTGGTGAAACCTCACAGGTCAAGTAAATTAGAAGGAGGTCAAGGTGAATTCAAAAAAGTTTTAATGAAAGTACTTATGAAATGCTGCATTATGTAATTCAATTCAAGTTTATTTTAATAATGACTGTTTCCCAGTAGATGTTAAGCCTTGACTTGCTTTGATGACTAAATGAGGCTGATTTTTAATTTAATGCATCATTTGCATATAGTGTGCTTATAAAATGCTGAGAAAAAAAAATTGTGTCCTTGAAGTGTATTAAATACATTGCCTGCCTTTGGTGGTTCTATTCATTATCTTAGCAAATCCTTTCTTTGTAGGTACAGCAGCTTTGTTCAATTACCTCATATTCTCTAGGGAAGCTTTCCAATATGGAGTTCACTTTCTATAAGTGAACATAATTATAAAGAATGGAGCAAAACTCCAAATACTAAGAAATAGAATGTGTTGCATTTTCTATCTTATTTTCTGTAAATAATGACAAGATATAACTAGTTAAAAAAGGCCCCAGGGACTTGCTCAAATCCATTTTTAGCCCAGAGTGTGCTCTGAGTTTCTATCCAAATTCCCACTAGCACTGACACTTGGGTTTGAGTTTGATTCAATGATTCGCTTGAACTGCTTTTACACAATCATTTTTCTCCTTCAGGTGCTTTGCTCCCCTTCCCTTTCTTTTTGCTTAGCTTCACTGTTGCTCATTCTTTAACACCCAGCTTTGGTGACATTTCTTAGGAAAGGCGTTTCTGTTTGTCACCCACCCTCATTCCCAAGCCTGGGGTGGACGCCCTTCCTGAGTGCTTTCACGGTAACGCTGACTGTTCCTCATCACAGCATATCTCTTTAGTGTGCATGTGCTTGTGTTGATCTCTCACTGTGTCCATCTCACATCTTTGCTTCTTCAGGGTTTACCTGTCTTAAGCTAACTAAAGGTTAAGTTTAGAGTTCCGAAGTAGGCCTTTGCACTAAAAACCAGGGTCATGTAATCCAAAGCAAGATTTAATCCCACTAAGCTCTTCCAGAGGCCTTATGAAAAGAAAGGAGGTTGAGAGAGGAGAGTTACAGTTCCTCACCACTCCCTATCAGAGAAAGATGGGGTTGTCCTTACATCTGACTGGTCCCTAGGGACACAATGTCCTTTATCTAGTCACAGGAAAGACAGAATTAGTGTTAGGAGGCCTCAATAGGTAAGGAAAGGGGATACAAGGTAAAGATTTCATTTTCAAGGCATTCAAAGAATAATACAACAACAAATATTTTCCAAGTACCTCTGCCAAACAGTGTATGGCTGTGTCTATCTAGGGAGCCCTTAGGGCATCCTCTTTTGGGAGCCTGGTCTTTCTAAAGAAAGACTGAAGCAGCTCAGGTCAAACAAAACAACTCTCTGGCCTTATTTCCATAGTCACCTGTGTTCATCCCTGATCTTATTAAGAAAGGGGTTGATCTGCCTAGGTGCACACTTTTAAAGTGCACTTTTAAAGACACAACATTTCAACCCATACAGATAGATAAATGATAACTATACTTATACATTTATTTCAAACACAACATTGGTACCTAAACTCAAATTGCTGTATTACAGTAAAATTGCATCAGCCAGCATTACATTTAAAGCCCACAGGCTGCAACTAATTAAAGAGACTAATGACTAGAGAAAGAAAATGTCATTATAAAATGATGTTGGCTTAGTTAGTCCAGGTCCCCCAAAGAGGATGGGTGTCCCTGTCTAGATACTGTCATACAGTGTTTGGCATAGGTGCTTGGTAAATACTTGTACTGAATGAATGCCTTGAAAATGGAATTTTTATCTTTTATTCTTTACTCTCTTTTACCTTGTTCCTGGGCTTCACTGGTGGCTCAAATGGTAAAGAATTTGCCTGCAATGCAGGAGACCCGAGTTTGATCCATGGGTTCAGAAGATCCCCTGGAGAAGGGAATGGCAACCCACTCCAGTATTCTTGCCTGGAGAATTCCATGGACAGAGGAGCCTGGGAGGCTACAATCTATGGAGTCACAGAGAGTCAGACATGACTGAATTTCACTTTTAATGGGTTGAGCATGATGAATTTATAGCTGTTCATGACTTCAGATTTCTCTGTGCGCAGGAGTAAAGGTCATTGATAAGTGCACAGCTGAGGCTTCCTCTTTGGCTGAAGAGTCTAGCCATGACCCACATCATCTCTGATGATTATTTAAGTGAATGGGGGAGCAGAGGATAGTTGCTTCACAGACTAGCCTAAAGCTTGCTACTCAAAGTGTGATTCTTGGGCAAGGAACATCAGCATCCCCTGGGGGCTTATGTGGAATTCCGCCTTTCAGGTTCTACCCTAGACCACCTGGACCAGAATCTGCCTTTCAACAAAACCTTCCAAAGATTTTTAGGCTCACTAAAAGTGGAACACTGGCCTAGGGAGTCAAAGGATGGCCAGAGCTTGGACCTCACATAAAGATTACCAAGAAGGTAGCTCAAAGAAGAGCAGAAAGGGGAGTCTGGAAGGGGTACTAGAACCAAAGAGAAAAGGTAAGGCAGTCAGCTCAAGGGTGGGTGGAGGAGGCAGAGGAAAATCAGAAGTGACTTGTGTGTTGTGTGTTACACTAGGCTTAGAGCTGGAACTTGGAGAGGAACAGGTAGGCCCCAAACCAGTAATGAAGCATCAAGTTAGGGTTTGCAGGGTCATGGCTTTGGACTCAGAAGAGGTTTAAATCGGACTTCCTTGGAATTCAAATCTGACTTAGTCCTCTGTTGTTGCATAGTAAACCACCCTATGTTTTAGTAGCTTAAAACAGCACCTATATACTTATGAATGAATCTGTGTGTTGGCAATTTAGGCAGGGCTCCTCTGAGATGGCTCGTCTCTGGTCTATGTGGTGCTGGCTGAGCTCATTTCCATGTCTGCAGTCAGTAGGCAGATCAGCTGGAAGGGGGCTGGTCCCAGACAGTCTCTTTGGTTTCGTGTGTCTTGTTGACTGGAACAATTGGGATTACTGGGCCTCTCTCCATAAAGTCTCTCATCCCCAATGAGACAAACATGATTTGTGTTCACGTGTTCACAGTGTTCCAAAAAGGCCAGAGTAAAAGCTGAAAGACTTCCTGAGGTTCAAGCTTGGAAATCACTTCTGCTACATTCTTGTAGTAAAAGTTGGTCAGAAGACCAGGCTGTGGGATGTCTTCAAAAACTATTTGACCACCTGCCATATTCTTAACCTTCTGAACCTCAGTTTCCTCTTCCTTTAAAGTATAAATAATGATACCTTTTTCATAATATTATAGTATGTGAGACAAATTGTCCTAGTGATTGGCATGTAATTAGCATATAATAAATGGGAATTGGAGCTTCTCCACTGACTTAGTGGTAAAGAATCTGCCTGCCTGCCAGTGCAGGAGATATAGGTTCAATCTCTGGGTCAGGAAGATACCCTGGAAGATGAAATGGCAACCCACTTCAGTATTCTTGCCTGGGAAATCCTATGGACAGAGGAGCCTGGTGGTCTACTGTCCATGGGGTTGCAAAGAGTTGGACATGACTGAGGAACTTCATTTTTTTTTCCCCCTCTGAGCTACTAAGTGCGCACAGCACAACACAAACTGCATGGCCAGGGGAAAAAAAAATCAGGCATTAATAAACTATTCTAGCCAAAAAATGGTGAGCAAATGGGCAGGATCTGAATTGCAGACAAACTAGATGATGATGTACCTTGAAACTGAGAGACCAGCATCCTCAAAACAGGTCATTATGTTGTTCATCATTGTCACCGTAAGATCTCATGCATTGGCCCCAAACCTCCAGCCGCTGTGAACACTCATTCCACTAGAGCGGTGACCTCTGCTTGTTTGGGGATGGTGTAATTGTTTTCTTAATGGGGCTTTTAATCTGGTTAAGATTTAAATAGGTAATGAAGTAAATCAAACCCACAGGGTTAGCATTTTTGTGTAAGTTCAGGAAGAGATTTTTATAATCTTGAGGATGATGTGTGTTGTTTGGTATTTCAAATATTTGTAAGGGAGGATTTAACCTGTGAGAGAATTGCAGTCCTATTAAAGAGTGTAATTTGTAATTTTTAGGTGAAATGTATATAAAGAGAACTTTAAAAAGTTTTTGATTAAGGTTCTAAACCGTTTTAGTTTAAAAGAACTGCAGATTAGTTATACTGTTCTAGAATCATATAAGTATTTGAGAAAATTTTGCTTAGAAGCATTTGAAGTGCTAAAAAAGCACCACTATAAGAAACATATAATGCAGCTTGAAATTTCTCATGGAATTTAATTAAGTATTTAAATGAGACTTTAGGAGAATTTGATTCCTGCTGCTTTAGTTGACAGATATTTAATCCTCTTGAAACTGATGGTTAAAATTTGCTTGGCTTATAAATAGAATAATAAGGTTTCTACATTGAACTTTAGGTTTAAGAAAACAGTTTTAGAATTATGTAAATTTTATTCCTTTAATACATTCATATCCATTAAAAAAGAAAACAAGGAATCTGCAAATTGTCTGCAGTATGCTCTAAAACATCCATTAAGGGTACCAAAAACTAATATTAACATAAATAAGTTAAATTGTCACCAGTATCTGATAAGTTTAGACATTTTAAAGCCAAGGGCATGTTTTTTGGTAAGTGTGGGACACTCTTCTGCACTATGACTCTCAAAGCTGTAACCTTCAGGCTCACAGGTAAAATAGTCCCATACTCCATCTGTAGATAACTTGCCAGCAGACTGCACAAGCAGCCTCTACTGTGGTTCTCCTGCAATGACTGCCACCACAAAGCACTGGTCTCAAGTCCCTTCCACCTCACATCCAGAAACCCACGACACAAGACGAAAGCCAGCCAATGAACCAAAAGCTGAACTTTTCCCACTGTGTCCACTGATCCACGCCACTGATTAGAATCAGTTTGCTGACTTTCCCTTTTCAAATAGCTCTGTATTACAAATTGCAAATGGTTTGGAAATTTCTGTTTTAAAAGAGATAATTTGAGACTCTTCTGGCAGCCCAGTGGTTAAGACTGTGCACTTTCACTGCAGGGGAAGAGGGTTCGATTCCTGGTTGGGTTACTAAGATCCCACGTACTGTGTGGTGCAGCCCTCCCTCCCCCCCCAAAAAAAAACACAAAAAAATGGTGCTTGGCATCCTGAGAAGTGTATTTACCTTGGGCACAAGGCTGCCTCCCCGCTGATCATGATGTCAGGGAGCCAGCTAGGTATCCAAATTCAAGGAAGACTTGGGCTTCCGTGGACTGCCCAAAAAACCTTTCTTAGAGACCTTGATTCTGTTGGCTCCTCTGAAGACTTAAAGCGGAAAAAAAGATTTGTTCTCAACTCTTCCTACAGAAATTGCTCTGCTCCTGAGGACTTGATAAATACAGCTGGCTTAGTAAACAGAAGTCACCTTGAAACTGGTCTGCTGAAGGCCCATTGGGTGCTTGATGTTGAGAGGTCTATTTTCCCCACTGTGGAAGAATTGGAGCTAAGAAGGGAAGAAGCCCTTGAAAACAGCAAGTGAACGTGTTAGTCCCTCAGTCGTGGCCAACTCTTTGCCATGGAGCGTAGCCCACCAGATTTCTCTGTCCATGGGATTCTCCAGGCAAGAATGCTGGAGTGGGTTGCCATTCCCTTCTCCAGAGGATCTTCCTGACCCAGGGATTGAACCCAGGTCTCCTGCATTGTAGGCATTCTTCACCGTCTGAGCCACAGCACGTGTTCTTTTAATCCTATATGGTGAAAGGTGAGCTCAGAAGGCTTTTGCTTCTAAGCTGATGTGCTTGGTGCAGAATTCATCATCACTATTGTTGCCCGTTGCCCTCTTCTTCCTGAAGCTTTCCCTGGGTTCTCCTTGGTTACCTCCTCATATCACATAGCACAATAATGTGTGTTTACTTATTATTCTTCACCGTCTGAGCCACAGCACGTGTTCTTTTAATCCTATATGGTGAAAGGTGAGCTCAGAAGGCTTTTGCTTCTAAGCTGATGTGCTTGGTGCAGAATTCATCATCACTATTGTTGCCCGTTGCCCTCTTCTTCCTGAAGCTTTCCCTGGGTTCTCCTTGGTTACCTCCTCATATCACATAGCACAATAATGTGTGTTTACTTATTTATTACCCCTCCACCACAGTACCTCAGAGCAGAGCTTGCATTTTATTCATCCTGTTTTTCCTGTGACTTCTTTTGGAACAGTTCACATGTCCTGAGTGTTGAAAAAGTATCTGCATAGTAAACAAGTGAACGAACTAGAATAGCCCCTAATTACAGTAGAAATGTTTACAGAAAAGTATATGAAAGGGTTGTTTTCTCAGTTTGCTTCGAGTTCTGACTTTCCCCCCCATATATGTTTTTTCTTTTCCTTTTTTTAGCTGAGCTGTGTTGCATGTAGGATCTTATGTCTCCAATTAGGGATCAAAACCACCCCTTGATAGCGGAAGCACAGAATCCTAACCACTGGATCACCAAAGAAGTTCCCCTATTTGAAAATTTAAGTGTACATTTAACCCTGATTTCATGGCTATAGTTTATTATCAACTATGTGCATATTTTATAGGAAAGGTCTGCCTGCAGTAGTGGAGAAAGAATCATAGAACTTAACCAAACTAGGTCTCAGAGTTTATGCAGTTGGCTAAGAATAAGCACTTATTAAATGCAAGACTTAGTGGTAAACACTGTATGTACCTTAACTCGTTAAATGATTGAAACAACCCTAAAAAGTAGGTAATATTAGTAGTCCCATTTTACTGATCAAGAAAACATATTTTAAAAATTTATATAATTTGCCTTGTTTAGCAAAAATCATTCAACTTTTTATGTTTGACTTTTATCATAGCATATTTATCTTTCCAACACATTTTATTAATGTAAAATGAAAATAATTTTATATTTAAAAAATTAGATATAGTCCCTCCCCTTGAAGAGCAAAACCTCCAACAGTGAGGGCATGTACTGATTCAACAATACAACGTAGAACACATTGGCCCATGAAAAGAGAACAGATGAAAAGTCAAGGTCAGGTAAGGAAACCACAGCAGAGGGGGTTGGTATGTGTCTGGGGGACCTGGGAGAGGAGCCCTGAAAGATGTAAATTCTGCTTTGGAGTCAGTGAGGCAGAGGGACAAAGGGGAGCACTACCAAGAGAGAGAATAGCAGAAGCAAATGCAAACACAGCTTGAAACAATTAACCAGTGCTTTGGCTACTCTCTCCCCAGCCCTACTTCTTTGAACATAGAGAAAAGTGGTTTGTACCCGGAGTACAAGGCCAACAACTGCACTTGAGCATCTCTAACTCACCACCCTCTATTCCTCTGACTGGCCTATCTCGACTGGTTCCCACCCTATACCTACCTCATAACGTAGGTTCTGGTTTACTCCATTAAAAAGAAAAAATTCCCCATTAATGGGCATCTCATTGTGGGTTGCTTCTTTCCTTTTCCTATCCCAATCTTAAGAAAACAAAAAAAGTCTCTGTTTATAGTCTCCACACGCTCAACCTCTATCCTCTCCTCAATTCAGTTCAGTTGCTCAGTTGTATCCGACTCTTTGCGACCCCACGATTCACAGCATACCAGGCCTCCCTGTCCATCACCATCTCCCGGAGTTCACTCAAACTCACGTCCATTGAGTCGGTGATGCCATTCAGCCATCTCATCCTCTGTCATCCCCTTTTCCTCCTGCCTCCAATCCCTCCCAGCATCAGTCTTTTCCAGTGAGTCAACTCTTCGCATGAGTTAGCCAGAATATTGGAGTTTCAGCTTTAGCATCATTCCTTCCAAAGAGCACTCAGGACTGATTTCCTTTAGGATGGACTGGTTGGATCTCCTTGCAGTCCAAGGGACTCTCAAGAGTCTTCTCCACCACCACAGTTGAAAAGCATCCATTCTTCAGCGCTCAGCCTTCTTCACAGTCCAACTCTCACATCCATACACTCCTCATCCTAGTGTAATTCAACACTTCTACTCCCTGTTTTGATTCTTCTCCACCAGCACTCT
>SJYC01040159.1:0-10616 GCA_006408675.1 Madoqua kirkii | reverse complement strand
AGCAGAGACATTACTTTGCCAGCTAAGGTCCATCTAGTCAAGGCTATGGTTTTTTCTGTGGTCATGTATGGATGTGAGAGTTAGACTGTGAAGAAGGCTGAGCACTGAAGAATTGATGCTTTTGAACTGGGATGTTGGAGAAGGCTCTTGAGAGTCCTTTGGACTGCAAGGAGATCCAACCAGTCCATTCTGAAGGAGATCCGCCCTGGGATTTCTTTGGAAGGAATGATGCTAAAGCTGAAACTCCAGTAGTTTGGCCACCTCATGCGAAGAGTTGACTCATTGGAAAAGACTCTGATGCTAGGAGGGATTGGGGGCTGGAGGAGAAGGGGACGACAGAGGATGAGACGGCTGGATGGCATCACGGACTCGATGGACATGAGTCTGAGTGAACTCCGAGAGATGGTAATAAACAGGGAGACCTGGTGTGCTGCGATTCATGGGGTTGCAAAGAGTCGGACACGACTGAGCGACTGAACTTGAACTTGAACTTGAGTATATTTCACAAACAATATATCATCTATGCTATATAGCTCTTCTCCAGGACTGCGCCCCTCTGTCCTCTGCTGTAACCTCCTCCCCTTCCACTCCTCTGTAGCCACCCCAAGCACTGATCCTATCCAGCTTTAGCAGGTCCCCCTTCAGGTACTTTGTGTGCCCTTTGCGTGCCCTTTGCGTGGTTTCCTCCACCCAGAATGTCCCTGCCTCTTGCCCCTCTAGAGAACTAGCACTCCCTTGAAAACCTAAACATTCCTGAGGTTTCCGGGCAGGATGACTGCTGTCAGACCGTGAGGAGTTCCTCCAGGTCCAGCTTGGTCTCATTCTGTATATCAAGGATTGGCTGGCATAGAGAAGTCCTGTGAAAGTGAAAGCCACTCAGTCACGTCCGACTCGACTCCTTGCGACCCCATGGACTATACAGTCCATGGAATTCTCTAGGCCAGAATACTGGAGTTGGTAGCCTTTCCCTAGGAAATGCCAAAAGACAGATGAAAACCTTACCATCTCAATTTTCCACCCTAATCTTAAGCAACAAGCCTCCATGAGGGGTTAGCTTTTTTATTCAAAGATTCATGAATACTAAAGGGTGGTTTTCATGGGAGCTGAGATTCACTTTTTCTTCCTGCTAGATTCTTCCCTGGGGCTTGTCCTGAGGGAAGTGAATTCACTCTTGTGGGAACAAGCAGGCTGTGTGGGGCCTCTGCGTCCATCAGCAACCTCTCCGCCCCGCGCTCAAGATCTCCGCTGCGCTGCCCACTCAAGGAGCTGGCTCCCCTGCCCCACCCCCACCTCTGGCATTAGAAAGTGAAACTGAGAAGCAGATTATTGACTCCATTTGAAATGTCACTTCTCTAGGTGATCTGCCTCCTTGCAAAGGGATCGCTATTGTTACACAACATCAGTAATGGTAGCAGCCTTCCGGAGGATTAAACTATTATCCATCTTCCATTTTTTAAGAATGCGTTTGATTTGCAACACAGAAGAATGAATTTATAACATTCACTCTTCAAACCAAATAAAAGATTAGAGCAATTAAATGAAAACTGCCACCAATTAATTTAATCTAGGCTAAAAACTGCAAATTGGTTACTAACACTGATCATAATTACAATGACATTAAGATGCCTTTTGGGGTTGTTTTTGTTTCTTTGTAAATGGGATTTAAGTAACATAGCCTACGAAGATGATAAACCTAACTGCATGACTACCAGGTGCAGGAATTCTATTTGTGTGGCATGAACAGGACTGTAATCCCTCACTCGTTCCTTTCTGTTTGGCAGCTAAACACTTCCTGGTGTGCCCTGTAATAACAGGCAGCTGTCCTGTCAGCTCCACTGAAAAATGAGATAATAAGGCAGGCAAATGATGTCCTTTATGTCCCGAATCTACCACTTCCTGCAGTTTTCTTCTTAAATGCTTCAAGTAACAAGGATCGGTGCAATTTTCACACTTTCTTCTGAAAAAGTTTATCCAAATTCTTGGTGAATGTCATTTCCCTTTGGACATTTAGTGGAAAAAGAGGCAGCCTGCTTCATTGCACCAGGATAGAAAGCTTCCAAAAAGCCTCTGAATGGAGTTTATGAATGGAAGTCCCCCCTCAAAAGCCACCGAGGTAATCGGAGCTGGAACTCCTGTCTGGAGAGACAGGGTTGGCTTTCCTAACAACTGCTGTGGACTTTGCCATTCTGCCCCTGGGATAGCTGGAGGCAACAGCAAGAGCAGTGATATCCTGCCACTCAAGAAAGTGGCCTCCTGGCTGGGAAAACTGTGGCTATAAGGGTCTGTGCCTGAACTCACGAGGGACCCCCCGGTGGTGTAGGATGTGTGAGTTTTGAGGCATCCTGGAGGCATCCGTTATCTCTCCTTTCCTTTATGAAAAAGGATGTGGAGTCTGTAGGTCAGAGGGCAGAGCTGGAGCTTGAACCCAAGCATCCTTTTGGCCAGGCTGGTAATAGTGTCTTTTCCTAAAAGAAGAATGTATTTCTTGGCTTTATAATTCACACTGACGCAAGGCTAATAACAATTGAATTCTCCTTTTTAAATCCTATTCATAATGTAGAAGGTTAATGTTCAAAGAATGCATATTTTAGAGTATGTTTTCAGGGACTCAACCATCTGTCCATGTGAACAAGTTAGAGAGACATAGATCAGTTGATCTTGCTGCCTGTAGTGCTGCTTCAGGAGGTGGCAATAACCAGAGAAACACATTCCAAGAATTCTAGACACGTGGTTTTGTGTGTGTGTGTGTGTGTGTGTGTGTGTGTGTGTGTGTGTTGTGTGTAGTGTATATGTGTCGGTGGGAAGGCTAACAGTCCAAATGAATCCATAAACTCTTAAGCAGCCTGAGCACTTTATTCCAATTATCCAGACTGTTTTCCCCTTGGAAGAGAAATCCAGTTCATACATTCATCATCTTTCCTGCCCTTTACTGGAATTAGCCTTAACACAGACACA
Source organism: Madoqua kirkii (assembly GCA_006408675.1). Taxonomy (NCBI): domain Eukaryota; kingdom Metazoa; phylum Chordata; class Mammalia; order Artiodactyla; family Bovidae; genus Madoqua; species Madoqua kirkii. The sequence goes on along the minus strand of SJYC01040159.1, from coordinate 7,661 downwards.
GGACAGAGGCTCCCCTGGGGGCTGGGAACACTGTGCCCACTGTTTGTTGGCAGTCCTGGGAGGCCTATGCAGCCCCTTGGGCTCAGAGGCCTAGGCCACAGGGCTATGGGCAGGCATGCCCATGTCTTGCCAGGCCCCAAGAGGGGTTCAAGCTGGGCAGAGGGCTGGAGCAGCCTCCACAGGGAAGGAGCAAAGAGAAAAATTTAATAACCCCTGAAGTAGTTCACTTTTCAGACCACACTTTTTACTGACACCCCTCTATCTGGGGGCAGGTCTCAGCATGCTGAACATAGGTGGTTTATTTGCAGTGTTGACCTACCTGTCTTTCCTGAGGGAATAAGCACCCCCTTTTATTCACTCAACAGTTCTGCACTCTAGTCTCCTCCTCTCCTCAAGTTTCTTTTCCCCTTTCCACTTGTATTCTTAGGGAAGAATGGTATACCTAGGACTGATTGAGTTCTTATTATGGGCTTTAGCACTCGTTCAACTGTTGTTGTCCAGTTGCTCAGTTGTGTCTGACTCTTTGCACTCCAGTGGACTGCAGCACACCAGGCTTCCCTGTCCTTCACCAGCTCCTTGAGCTTGCTCAGATTCATGTTCATTGCGTCAGTGATGCCATCCAACCATCTCATTCTCTGTCATCCCTTTCTCCTCCTGCCTCCTGCATTCACCTCTTAGAAGTATTTATTCATGGAATCCTCGTAACAACACAGTAAGGATTACTGTTACTACCCTCATTATACAGATGAGTAAACAGGCTCAGAGAGATCGATTGATGTGTGCAAAGTCCCACAGCTGGTAAGTGAAGGAATTGGGGTTCAAATCCAGGAAGCCTGGTTTCAAAGTTTTTCCTATATATAACTCCTCTAAGAGCAAATGACGGTTCATCCTTAATTTTCTAGAAATGTGCTGTCCAATATAGCAGCTACGGGCCACATGTAGCTATTTTATTTAGCATCAGCATGCGTGTGTGCTAGGTCACTTCAGTCGTGTCCAACTCTTTGGGACTCCATGGACTGTAGCCTGCAAGGCTCCTCTGTCCACGGAATTCTCCAGGCAAGAATACTGGAGTGGGTTGCTGTGTCCTCCTCCAGGGAATCTTCCTGACCCAGGGATAGAACCCACATTTCCTGCAGCTCCTGCATTGCAGGTGGATTCTTTACCGCTAAGCTACGGGGGATGCCCCAATTTAGCATCCAAATAATTCTAATTAAATAAATTGAACACTCATTTCCTCAGTAGCACCAGTGCCATTTCAAGAGTTCAGTAGTCACAAGTGGCTGGTGGCTATTGTACTGGAAAATACAGTTACAGAATGTTTCCATCACAACAGAAAATGCCCTAGAATAAAGTGCCTTGACTTCCTATAATTTTGTTCTGTTTGATAAAGACCAAGGACAATAGCACAACCACGAAAAAGTGAAAGTGAAAGTCGCCCAGTTGCGTCCGACTCTGCCACCCCATGGACTAGTCCATGGAATTCTCCAAGCTGGAATTTGGAGTGGGTAGCCGTTCCCTTCTCCCGGGGATCTTTGTGACCCAGGAATCAAACCGCGGTCTTCTGCATTGCAGGCAGATCAGGGAACACAAGCATGTGATCTCTAAAATCTGTATTAAGTGAAATTTACTTTTGAAGATTTTTCATGTGATGTTGTATGGTCACTAAGTCGTGTCCGACTCTTTGTGACCCCATGGACTGACTGTGGCCTGCCAGGCATCTCTGGCCATGTGATCTCCCAGGCAAGAATACTAGAGTGGGTTGCCATTTCCTTCTCCAGGGGATCTTCCCAACCATGGGATCGAACCCAGGTCTCCTACACTGCAGGCAGGTACTTTACTGCTGAGTCACTAAGGAAGCCCTTCATGTGATATTAATAAACTAAAACAAGTTCTTCCTGGATAGGTATTTCTAATGCAGTGAGTGAAAAAAATCAAATGCAGCTTTCCCTATCTGAAAGTAGAGGTTCCTGTGAAACCTTTTCTTAGCTGAAATGGCCTTAAGTGAAGAAGCAATTACCTGAGGACATGTCTTGGTAGCAGATGCACAAAATCAGTTGAAATGAAGCACAGCTGCTCACAGACACAGTTCAGCGCTACAGCGGCTGATGCTGAGTGCAGTCCCCAGGAAGGAGCTTGGCAAGGCCACTCTTTCGCTGAATGTGGCTGCCTCTGTAACGAGTGCCACAAAACCCATACAGAATGCTATTTTTGCTTTTCCTCTTTTTTCATAAAGCTGGAAATCCTCTTTGAATTTCTTTCCAGCCCATCCCCGGCCTTTGGACCAAAAGGCCAAAAGGACCAAAACTAGTCAAGAGTAAGATACCCCAGGACAGGAATTACCCTTCCCTGCTCACCTGAGCACCTGGCTTCACCATCACCTCCACTCACCCTCCTGCACTCTCCTTCTGCTTTTCTCTTCCACAATAAAGAAAACCCCAAACACACACACATACGCAACAGAAAAGTGAAAAAGAAAGTGTTAGTTGCTCAGTTGCGTCCTACTCTTTGCGACCCCTTGGATTGTGACCCACTAGACTCCTCTGTCCATGGAATTCTCTAGGCAAAAATACTGGAGTGGACTGCCATTTCCTTCTCCAGGGGATCTTCCTGACCCAGGGATCCAACCTGGGTCTCCTGCACTGCAGGCGGATTCTTTATCGTCTGAGTCACCTGGGAAGCCGCTACACACACAGAGTGCAAATATTTGCAGAAACAATTTGAAAAGAAAAAGAAAGAATGAAGACAATCTGTGCTGTGATAAATCCTCTGCAATCTATACCTGTTGGGTCTGGGTTCAGTCCCAAGGGTGGCCACCCTCCTGGCCTCACCTGTTACTTTAGAGGCGTGCTAGCTCCCCTATTTCCCCAGGGAGCAGCTGGGCTTTTTGTGTCATAGCAACAAACCAAAGGAGACTTCTCAGTCTCCTTAGAAGACTTACTATGGGAGCGAGCCATCGGCAAGCAGGCGGAGAGGCACGCGCTCTGGGCCAAGTTGAGGGCTGCGGCCGGCCTGCTGAGGATTCAAGCCCAGGCTGATGAATCCTCAAGGCTGCCTGGTGGTGGAGGGAGCTGCTCCCCGGTTCTTTCCCCTCCAGCGTGGGCAGACAGCTCAAACCATCTGCTGAGGCAAGGACCAAAGACAGTCCCTCACATCCTTTCATCATGAAGCACATTTGTGGTTTATAGCGTCAGCGGAGGGATTGAAAGGTCTGAGGTTCAAACTCTTGGGGTCTCAAGGGAAAAGAAAAGGACTCTTGTTAAGAAAACATTTCTAGCAGCTCATCTCCAAGGCTACATTTGTGAGGCCCCAACTCTCGACCCCTGTGTGAGAAAGCGTGTTACTAAGTAGAAAAACCGGAAGGCGTTTGACCCCAGTCTCCAGTTACAAATTCCTCCCTGGACTCAGCCACGTGCATTGCTCTGCTGGGAGATGCCGGGGCAGCTCTTGCAGGCCCCGAGGGAGGCCAGGCTGCAGGGCCTCTGGGCTGGGGGAGGCTGCACTGAGAGGCCTTTCAGTTCTTTTCTGTGAGAAACGTGTGTCTGGGATGCCGAGTTCAGGATTGTGGCATTGAAGAGCCCAGGGAGCCTTGAATGGCGAGGAGGGAAGCTTCCTTTTTGTCCCATGAATTTCAATGCAAAGAAAAGAAATTAACCACAGTTTAACTGAAAGAGATATGCAAAGAGACTCTGTGTCACCTTGAAATGCCTTTCCTTCTGGGAAATCAAATTTCAGCCAACATTTGAGCTCCTGAAATCCTCACAACGTACTTACACGACTTTGGAAGGTGAATTACTTGGTATCATTGCTTAAAAACACACACAGGCTTCTTGTCTTAGGCTATGTGCCCTAGGGATTAGGACGCTGAAGCAGCGTCTATATTTGCAGCGGGATCCAGGTGTCCTTTGAATTGATTCTTTCTAGAATGTCATCTGGCTTCCATTCCAGTCAGGATAATTCTGGGTTAGCAGGGTCAGAAACAGTCAGACTAATGCCAAATAGAGGTGTCCCTCTCTTGATGACTGAATCAGACCCCCTACCCTCTGCTAGAGGAGGAGTAAGGAGTCCCTTGTAAACCTCTATCCACCTGTCTCTGTCCTGGACCCAGCTTTCTACTTAGAATTTCATGTGGAATCTATGTGAACTTATTGATGAAATTATTGAAATTGTTAGTGAAAAATTAGTGAAATTATTGTTCACTGAGGAGTCTCTCTCAAGAGTTTTACACTCACATCAAGAATCTGTTGGGGACTTCCCTTGGTGGCTCAGGGGATAAGAATCCTGTCGGTACAGGGACATGGATTCGATCCCTGGTTCAGGAAGATGCTCCATGCTGCCAGGCAGCTCTAATCCTGTGCACCACAACAACTGAGTCCACGTGCTCTAGGACCCATGAAGCACAGCTGTTGAAGCATGAGAGCCCTAGAGCCTATGCTCTACAGCAAGAAAAGCCGCTACAATGAGAGGCCAGTACACCGCAACTATAGAGTAGCCCCGCTGTCCACAATTAGAGAAAGCCTGAGTGTAGCCACGAAGACCCAGTGCAGTCATAAATAAATAATTAAAACAAAACAGGAAAGAATCTGTCGGGGGAGGAGGACCCCTCAAATCTGTAGGACAGGTGAAAAACAGGGGAGAAAATACAAGCAGAATTATTACAGCATGTCTTTTTATGTCAGTTTCTGTAACAGCGCATCCAATCCTGAACAGGCCATAGTATTCCTGACTTGTCAATGAGACTTATATAGGTCATCCCTGTGAAAAGGTTACGATCTTGGAAAATATTTCCAAATATTTTCATTTTTTGCAACAGTTGTGCAGAAGGTCCCTGGTAATACTGACAGGATGAAGAAGTGCTTGGAGGTATAGACCAAAGTGAAAGAAAGTGAAATCACTCGTTTGTGTCCGACTCTTTGAGACCCCATGGACTGTAGCCTACCAGGCTCCTCCGTCACTGAGATTTTCCAGGCAAGAATACTGGAGTGGGTTGCCATTTCCTTCTCCAGGGCATCTTCCCCACCCAGGGATTGAAACCGGGTCTCCTGCATTGTAGGCAGACGCTTTACTGTCTGAGCCACCAGGGAAATCCTTCTGGCTTGGGAGATAGACCAACTACAGCCCATTCTCATTATTTGCAGTAGTTGTGCTCCAGAAAGTCACTGTGAACCACAAATTAGCAAATTTTGAACTATTGTTCCTGGAGAAATACATAGTTAGCTTCTTTGGAGTCTCTGGTCCCAAGACTTTCATCCATCAAGCAATATATAACTTTGCTTTATGTATGTTTCCACGTAAAGACAACTTATTTAATATATACATAGATAGAGCTGAGACATTCATTTTGAACTCATGGCCAACAGCACCATAAAGCATGCTTCAAGGAAACTTGTCTAACACACTTTTCTCCTTAAGGAATGTCTCAGCCTTCTGGCACTTAGAAGCACTTAAATAGCACTTCAGTAATATGTTGGGGTCTATTAAGCAGTAAAATCACCCACAAAAGCACAAGAGTGCAAAAAACGTGGAAGTACATAGATCATGAAAAAGACTCTTGTTTTCAATCTGAGAGCTGAAACAGGAAGGCAGAGCCTATTTAATGATGCTCTGGGTGGGACTCATTTTTCACCACTCTGCATGTCTGTGAATGACCACAAGTATTGATTTGGGGGTGACGAGTGAATTTTAGTGGGTAGGTGAAGTCAGAAATACAGAATCCTTGAATAAAGATCATCTGTATATCTTTCAGGGTGAGATCTCATTAACCTGGTTCCTGATTCACAGTACTTTGCTAATGTAAATTCATCACTATTAGTTTGCTCATAAAAGAACAACAACCCTTGAGACAGGAAACAAATGATTATTCGAGTATCCTATGAACTTGTTTATCAGCTTCCTTGCTGGAAAGGACTTATCTGGGAGCAGATTTAGAAGGCAGTATTTAGAGAGTTGATATGGGCTGGAGGCGATGGAGAACTATAAACATACAGAGAGAAAATTCGAAGGCAAACTCTAATGTTCTTCATTCTCCCTGAGGCATGGTGGGACGCTAGAAGTTCACCTTTTTATGGCTCAAGTGCCACCCTGTCCAACTCCCTTCTCACCCTTCTCCATACCCCCGGACAATTTGCCAGGATTCAGCTGACCTCAATTCTTTGTCCTCAATGAATGATTTTCCAGCCAGAATGATTTTCCCCAAATGCAATTGATTTGCTCACTTATGAAAACACTTTCTGCTTATCAGTGGGGCTGGAAGCATCTGTTCCAAGAGCAGGTTTATGTGGATCTGATACAACAACTATTTCTGAGCTTCCACACTGCAAGGTATTGAGTTAGCTGAATTGGAACCTGAACCTCATCTTACCTGTTAACCTGAACTCTGAAATTTTTCTCTCCTCCCTTGGACCACAGCTTTCTGAACTGTGGACTCTTTTGGCCCTCGGGCTAGACTCCCTGGCTTCCGTCCCTGCCTTGTGACTGACCTCTGCCCTCAGAATTCTCTGTGGTCCTGTCCTAATTTTCCAGTTTCCTGACCTTTTGCTTGGCCTGATCTGTAGCAGCCCCAGGGTTTGTAACCCTCAGCTTGCCAGCTCAGCAGCTTCCTAATGTAGCTTCGTCCCACTGGTGTTACACCCTCCCTGCCTCCAGTGTTCTGCTCCCGTGGTTCAAGTCCCTCTTGATGGATGGCTCTGGATCCCACGTCCAGCATGGAGCATTCTGCCAAATGGGTTACACCAAGGAAGGTCTGAGACTGGTGAAAGAACCTTGTTAGTTCCAGGTGTGTGGCTGGCTTACTATGAACTGCAGAGCTGCGGCCTATGTCATGAGATGTAGCAGATGCAGCTGCTTGACTAAAAACACAAAGCATCATGAAAATGGGGCTTAAACTATTAGCAAATTGGTTAGAGATGATCTGCTCTCTCACCATTTTACAGGGAGAGAACTAAGGCCCAGAGAAGTGAGAGGATCTGTCCCAAATGAAACCATTGTTTACAAAGCCTAAACTAGAACCAGTCTAATGCTTTCCAATGCAGTAAAAATAACCAAAACACAGGCCATTGATGTTGAACCTTCAAATTTTCAAAATAAGTACCAAAAAATGTAATGCGTTTCATTTTTTAAACCGCTCTGCTTTGTAAATATAAACAGATTGAAAACAATTCACTATTGTGGAAAAAAAAAAAGCACAATCAGTGCTATCTCAAATAACAGCCAACACTGTAAAAAGTACAATAATAGAGATAATCCTCCGGAGAAGGCAATGGCACCCCACTCCAATACTCCTGCCTGGAAAATCCCATGGACAGAGGAGCCTGGTAGGCTGCCGTCCATGGGGTCACACAGAGTCGGACACTACTGAAATGACTTAGCAGCAGCAGTAGCAGCAGAAATAATTCTCTAGGATCAGGAATGAGATGAGGTCCATCCTGTCATTAAAACTTAACACTGTCCTGCAAGTACCAGCTAACTGTTGAAAGAAGGCTTAAAAAAAAAAAAAAAGGAGTATAACTGACAGTAGGAAACAGGCCAAATTATCATTATTTGCAAATGTCTAGTATTATATATTGGAGAAGGAAATGGCAACCCACTCCAGTGTTCTTGCCTGGAGAATCCCAGGGACGGGGGAGCCTGGTGGGCTGCCATCTATAGGGTCGCACAGAGTCGGA
>SJYC01040158.1:0-18750 GCA_006408675.1 Madoqua kirkii | reverse complement strand
CAAGTACCAGCTAACTGTTGAAAGAAGGCTTAAAAAAAAAAAAAAAGGAGTATAACTGACAGTAGGAAACAGGCCAAATTATCATTATTTGCAAATGTCTAGTATTATATATTGGAGAAGGAAATGGCAACCCACTCCAGTGTTCTTGCCTGGAGAATCCCAGGGACGGGGGAGCCTGGTGGGCTGCCATCTATAGGGTCGCACAGAGTCGGACACGACTGAAGCGACTTAGCAGCAGCAGCAGTATTATATATAAATATATAATTGTCTACCAAGAAAACACAAAAGAATCAATTAAAAAACTACAGCATTTTATTAATTTTTAATGTACTTTTTTTATTGAAGGATAATTGCTTCACAGAATTTTGTTGTTTTCTATTTACCTCAAACCTCAGACACTGAGGTTTGTTGTTTCAAACCTCAGTGTGAGTCAGCCATAGGTATACATATATCCCCTCCCTTTTGAAACTCCCTCCCATTTCCTTCCCCATCCCACCAGTCTAGATTGACACGGGGCCCCAGTTTGAGTTCCCTGAGCCATACAGCAAATTCCCGTTGGCTATCTATTTTACATATGGTGGTGTAAGTTTCCATGTTACTCTTTCCATACATCTCACCCCCTCCTCCCCCTCCCCATGTCCATAAGTCTATGCTCTATGTCTGTCCATTGCTGTCCTGTAAATAAATTCTTCAGTACCATTTTTCTGTCTTCCGTATATGTGCGTTAGAAAATGATATTATCTTTTACTTTCTGACTCACTTCACTCTGTATCATAGGTTCTGGGTTCATCCACCTCATCAGAACTGACTCAAATATGTTCCTTTTGATGGCTGAGTAATATTGCATTGTGTGTATGTACCACAACTTCTTTATCCATTCATTTGTTGATGGACATCTAGGTTGCTTCCATGTTCTAGCTATTGTAAATAGTGCAGCAACAAACAATGGGATTCATGCGTCTTTTTCAGTTTTGGTTTCCTCAGGGTATATGCCTAGGAGTGGGACTGCTGGGTCATATGGTGGTTTTATTCCTAATTCCATAGTGGCTGTATCAATTTACATTCCCATCAACAGTGCAAGAGCGTTCCCTTTTCTCCACACCCTCTCCAGCATTTATTGTTTGTAGACTTTTTGATGATGGCCATTCTGACAGGTGTGATGTGATATCTCATTGTGGTTTTGATTTGCATTTCTCTAATAATGAGTGATGTTGAGTATCTTTTCATGTTTTTGTTAGCCATCTGTATGTCTTCTTTGGACAAATGTCTGTTTAGGTCTTTTCCCTACTTTTTGATTTTTTTTTTTTTTTTTACTGGCATTGAGTTGCTTTTAGTTTGTTTTTCTGGTACAAGCTGCTTGTATATTTTGGAAATTAATCCTTTGTCAGTTGTTTCATTTGCTATTATTTTCTCCCATTCTGAGGATTGTCTTTTCACCTTGCTTATAGTTTCCTTTGCTGTGCAAAAGCTTTTAAGTTTAATCAGGTCCCACTTGTTTACTTTTGTTTTTATTTCCATTACTCTAGGAGGTGGGTCATAGATAATCTTGCTTTGATTTATGTCTGAGTGTTCTGCCTATGTTTTCCTCTAAGAGTTTTATAGTTTCTGATCTTACATTTAGGTCTTTAATCCATTTTGAGTTTGTCTTTGTGTATGGTGTTAGGCAGTGTTCTAATTTCATTCTTTTGCAGGTAGCTGTCCAGTTTTCCCAGCACCATTTATTGAAGAGGCTGTCTTTGCCTCATTACATATTCTTGCCTCCGCTGTAAAAAATAAGGTACCCATAGGTGCATGGGTTTATTTCTGGGCTTTCTATCGTGTTCCATTGGTCTATATTTCTGATTTTGTGCCAGCACCATACTGTCTTGATGACTGTAGCTTTGTAGTTTAATCTGAAGTCAGGAAGGTTGATTACTCCAGCTCCATTCTTCTTTCTCAGGACTGCTTTGGCTATTTGGGGCTTTGTGTTTCCATATGAATTATGAATTTTTTTGTTCTAGTTCTGTGAAAAACGCCTTTGGTAATTTGATAGGGATTGCATTGAATCTGTAGATTGCATTTAGTAGTATAGTCATTTTCACAATATTGATCTCCCTACCCAGGAACATGGAATATCTATCTCTCCATCTGTTTATGTCATCTTTGATTTCTTTCATCAGTGTCTTATAATTTTCTGTGTACAGTTCTTTTTTCTCTTTAGGTAACTTTATCCGTAGATATTTAATTCTTTTGTTTCAGTGGTGAATGGGATTATTTTCTTAATTTCTCTTTCTGATTTTTCATCATTAGTGTATAGAAATGCAAATGATTTCTGTGTATTGATTTTGTTTCCTGCAACTTTGCTGATTAGCTCTAGTAATTTTCTGATACTGTTTTTACTATGTAAAAATATCATATCATCTGCAAACAGTGAGAGCTTTACTTTTTCTTTTCTGATCTGGATTCCTTTTATTTCTTTTTCTTCTCTGATTGCTGTAGCTAGGACTTCCAGAACTATGTTGAATAATAGTGCAAAAGTGGATACCTTTGTCTTGTTCCTGATCTTAGGGGGAATGCTTTCAGTTTTTCACCATTGAGAATAATGTTTGCTGTAGGCTTATAATATATGGCCTTTACTATGTTGAGGTAGGTTCCTTCTATGCCCATTTTTTGAAGAGTTTTAATCATAAATGTGTGCTGAATTTTGTCAAGGCCTTTTCTATTGATATCATATGGTTTTTATCTTTCAATTTGTTAATATGGTGTGTCACATTGATTGATTTGCATATATTGAAGAATCTTTGCATTGCATGATCATGGTGTATGAGCTTTTTGATGTGTTGCTGAATTCTGTTTGCTAAAATTTTGTTGAAGATTTTTGCATCTATGTTCATCAGTGATATTGGCCTGTATTTTCTTTTTTTGTGTTGTCTTTGTTTGGTTTTGGTATCAGAGTGATGGTGGCCTTCTAGAATGAGTTTGGCAGTGTTCCTTACTCTGCAATTTTTTGAAAGAGTTTTACAATGATAGGCATTATCTAAATGTTTGATAGAATTCTCCTGTGAAGCCATCTGGTCCTGAGCTTTTGGTTTTTGGGAGATTTTTGATCACAGCTTCAATTTCAGAATTTGTAATTGGATTGTTCATAATTTCTTTTTCTCCCTGGTTCAGTCTTGGAAGACTGAACTTTTCTAAGAATCTGTGCATGTCTTCTAGGTTATCCATTGTATTGCCATATAGCTGTTCATAATAGTCTCTTATAATCCTTTGTATTTCTGCATTATCTGTAACTTCTGTTTTTTCATTTCTAATTTTGTTGATTTGATTCTTCTCTCATTTTTTCTTGATGAGTCTGGCTAAAGGTTTGTCAATTTTGTTTATCTTCTCAAAGAACCAGCTTTTAGTTTTATTCATCTTTACTATTGTTTCTTTCGTTTATTTTTCATTTATTTCTGCTCAGATCTTTATGATTTCTTTCCTTCTACTAATGTTGGGGGTTTTCTGTTCTTTTTCTAGTTGTTTTAAGTGTGAAGTTAGGTTGTCTATTTGATGTTTTTCTTGTTTCTTGGGTAGGATTGTACTGCTATAAATTTCCCTCTTAGAACTGCTTTTGCTGCATCCTGTAGGTTTTCAGTTGTGTTTTCATTGTCATTTGCTTCTAGAAATTTTTTTATTTCTTTTTTTTATTTCTTCAGTAACCTGTTGGTTATTTAGAAATGTGTTGTTTAATCTCCATGTGTTTGTGTTTCTTACAGTTTTTTTCTTGTAATTGATATCTAGTGTTATAGCATTGTGGTCAGAAAAGATGCTTGATATGATTTTAATTTTCTTAAATTTATTGAGGTTTGATCTGTGACACAAGATGTGGTCTATCCTGGAGAATGTTCCATGTGCAGTTGAGAAGAAGGTGTATTCTTCTGCATTTGGATGGAATGTCCTGAAGATACCAGTGAAATCCATCTCATCTAATGTATCATTTAAGACTTGGGTTTCCTTATTAATTTTCTGTTTTTGATGATCTGTCCATTGGTGTGAGTGGGATGTTAAGTCTCCTAGTATTATTGTTCAGTTCAGTTCAGTTGCTCAGTTGTGGCCGACTCTGCCACCTCATGAACTGCACCATGCCAGGCCTCCCTGTCCACTACCAACTCCTGAAGTCCACCCAAACCCTTGTCCATTGAGTCAGTGATGCCATCCAACTGTCTCATCATCTGTTGTCCCCTTCTCCTCCTGCTCTCAATCTTTCCTAGCATCAGGGTCTTTTCAGAGAGTCAGCTCTTTGCATCATGTGTCCAAAGTATTAGAGTTTCAGCTTCAACATCAGTCCTTCCAATGAACACCCAGGACTGATCTCTCTTAGGATGGACTGGTTGGATCTCCTTGCAGTCCAAGGGACTCTCAAGAGTCTTCTCCAACACCACAGTTCAAAAGCATCAATTCTTTGGCACTCAGCTTTCTTCACAATCCAACTCTCATATCCGTACATGACCACAGGAAAAACCATAGCTTAACTAGACGGACTTTTGTTGGCAAACTAATGTCTCTGATTTTGAATATGCTGATAAGTTGGTCATAACTTTCCTTCCAAGGAATAAGCGTCCTTTAATTTCATGGCTTCAGTCACCATCTGCAGTGATTTTGGAGCCCAGGAAAATCAGAAAAAGTCAACCACTGTTTCCACTGTTTCCCCATCTATTTGCCATGAAGTGATGGGACCAGATGCCATGATCTTCGTTTTATGAATGTTGAGCTTTAAGCCAACTTTTTCACTCTCCTCTTTCACTTTCATCAAGAGGCTTTTGAGTTCCTCTTCACTTTCTGCCATAAAGGTGGTGTCATCTGCATATCTGAGGTTATTGATATTTCTCCCGGCAATCTTGATTCCAGCTTGTGCTTCTTCCAGCCCAGCATTTCTCATGATGTACTCTGCATATTATTGTGTTACTGTCAATTTCTCCTTTTATGTCTGTTAGTGTTTGTCTTAAGTATTGAGGTGCTCCTATGTTGGGTACATAGGTATTTATAATTTTTATGTCTTCCTCCTGGATTGATCCCTTGATCATTATGTAGTGTCCTTCCTTATGTCTTGTAATCTTCTTTAAGTTCTGTTTTGTTGATATGAGGATTGCTACTCCAGCTTTCTTTTGCTTCCCATTTGCATGGAATATATTTTTCTATCCTCTCACTTTCAGTCTATATATGTCTTGAGGTCTGAAGTGAGTTTCTTGTAGACAGCATATATATGGGTCTTGTTTTTGTATCCATTCAGCCAGTCCATATCTTTTGGTTGGAGCATTTAATCCATTTACATGTAAAGTAATTATTGATATATATGTTCCTATTGCCATTTTCTTAATTGTTTGGGGTTGATTTTGTAGCTCTTTTTTCTTCCCTTGTATTTCTTGACTATATAAGTCCCTTTAACATTTGTTGTAAACCTGGTTTGATGTTACTAAAGTCTCTTAACTTTTGCTTGTCTGAAAAGCTTTTTATGTCTCCATCAATTCTGAATGAGATTCTTGCTGGGTGCAGTGATCTTGGTTGTAGATTTTTCCCTTTCAGTACTTTACTTTAAATATATTCTGTCATGCCCTTCTGACCTACAGAGTTTCTGCTGAAAGATCAGCTGTTAAGCATTTTCTTATCCAAAAATAAGAAAACAAAGATTAATTCCAGACTAATGACAGTTACAAAATGAGGCAAATAATAATTGAAATAATGGGATATACACATATACATATACACTCATGAGCAAAGTCAAAGAGCAAAGTCAACAAAAATAAAGTACAGTAAAATGACCTGGTGAACGAAGGCAAACAAAAATTATATTTACCAGTTAAGAACAAAACTAACTAAAGCACAAAGTGGAAGACAAAACAAAAGCAAGGTGTCAAGTGGGAAATAAAACAATGAAGACAAAACTAACAAATATGTTGAGAGGAAAGGAAAGAATAGATAGGCAAAGTTAAATAGAGGCAGATGAAGAAGATTTATATACATTAAAGGTTAACTGCAAGGGGGAAAGAACAGTAGGAAAAGCAAACAAAGGAATAAATGTAAAAAAATTAAAAGTAAAAATTATTGAAATAAAAAAGCAGAAGAAGAAAGAAAGAAGGAAAAAAAGAAAAAAGGAAAACTCTACAGAACTGCAAAAACCTAATGTAGATGTAGAGGTTTATAACAACAACAATAAAAAGTGTGACTGAATATGCACATATGCATATACACCCATAAGCAAAATCAAAACAGTCCAACAAAAATAAAGTACAATAGACTGACCTGGTGAACAAGGCAACCAAAAATTATGTCTACCAGAACAAAACTAAAACTAACTAAAGCACAAACTGGGAAACAAAATTAAAGCAAGGTGCCAATTGGAGAATAAAGCCGTGAAAATAAAAGTAGCAAATATGTTGAGAGGAAAGGAAAGAAAGAATAGATATGCAAAGTTAAATAGAGATAGATGAAGAAGTGTTTATATATATTTGGGCTTCACTGGTGGTGCAGAGGGTAAAGCATCTGCTGCAATGCGGAAGACCTGGCTTTGATCCCCAGGTCCGGAAGATCCCCTGGAGAAGGAAATGGCAACCAACTCCAGTCCTCTTGCCTGGAAAATTCCATGGATGGAGGAGCCTGCTAGGCTATGCAGTCCTTGGGGTCACAAAGAGTTAAATATGCAGTTAAACAGTGGTAGATAAAGAAGATTTATATACGTTAAAGATGAACTGCAAGGGGAAAAGAACAATAGGAAAAGCAAACAAAGTAGATGTAGAAAAAATAATAATCGGTTTAAAAAATTAAAGAAAGAAAGAAAAAAGGAAGACACCCCAGAACTGCAAAAGCCCAACCTAGAGGCAGGGGTTTATAACAACAATAAAAAAATGTGACTATGAAAAAAAGAAGAAAAAACTTAAAAGTTTAATTAGATTTCATAGTGCCAATAAAATCTGCAACTACAACAGAAAGTAAGCGTGAAAGTGTTGTACTCAATATGCCAGCAAATTTGGGAAACTCAGCAGTGGCCACAGGACTGGAAAAGGTCAGTTTTCATTCCAATCCGAAAGAAAGGCAATGCCAAAGAACACTCAGACTACGACACAATTGCACTCATCTCACATGCTAGTAAAATAATGCTCAAAATTCTCCAAGCCAGGCTTCAAAGATACATGAACCGTGAACTTCCAGATGTTCAAGTTGGTTTTGGAAAAGGCAGAGGAACCAGAGATCAAATTGCCAACATCCGCTGGATCATCGAAAAAGCAAGAGTTCCAGAAAAACATCTGCTTCTGCTTTATTGACTATGACAAAGCCTTTGACTGTGTGGATCACAACAAACGGTGGAAAATTCTGAAAGAGATGGGAATACCAGACCACCTGACCTGCCTCTTGAGAAACCTGTATGCAGGTCAGGAAGCAACAGTTAGAACTGGACATGGAACAACAGATTGCTTCCAAATAGGGAGAGGAGTGCGTCAAAGATGTATATTGTCATCCTGCTTATTTAACTTCTATGCAGAGTATGTCATGAGAAACCCTGGGCTGGAAGAAGCACAAGCTGGAATCAAGATTGCTGGGAGAAATATCCATAGCCTCAGATATGCAGATGACACCACCCTAATGGCAGAAAGCGAAGAAGAACTAAAGAGCCCCTTGATAAAAATGAAAGAGAGTGAAAAAGTTGGCTTAAAGCTCAACATTCAGAAAACGAAGATTATGGCATCCGGTCCCATCACTTCATGGGAAATAGATGGGGAAACAGTGGCTGACTTTATTTTGGGGGGCTCCAAAATCACTGCAGATGGTGATTGCAGCCATGAAATTAAAAGACACTTACTCCTTGGCAGGAAAGTAATGAGCAACCTAGATAGCATATTCAAAAGCAGAGACATTGCTTTGCCAACAAAGGTCCGTCTAGTCAAGGCTATGGTTTTTCCAGTAGTCATGTATGGATGTGAGAATTGGACTATAAAGAAAGCTGGGTGCTGAAGAATGGATGCTTTTGAACTGTGGTGTTGGAGAAGACTCTTGAGAGTCCCTTGGACCACAAGTAGATCCAACCCATCCATCCTATAGGAGATCAATCCTGAGTGTTCATTGGAAGGACCAGTGCTGAAGCTGAAACTCTAGTACTTTGGCCACCTGATGCAAAGAGCTGACTCTTTGGAGAAGATCCTGATGCTGGAAAAGATTGAAGGTGGGAGGAATAGGGGATGACAGAGGATGAGATGGTTCGATGGCATCACTGCTCAATGGACATGAGTTTTGGTAGACTCCAGGAGTTGGTGATGGACAGGGAGGCCTGGCGTGCTGCAGTCCATAGGGTCACAAGGAGACGGACATGACTGAGGGACTAAACTGAACTAACTGAACAATGGGAAGGGGTGGAGAAAGGAGAAAAAAGCAAAAAAGTCCAAAAGAATCTACAGAACAAGTCAAAACATAATAATAATGAATGTTTTTCTTGAGTCACTGCTGTCAGATCCTTTCCCTTGCTGGGGGTCACAGTCCATTTCGCCTCCCTAGGATGCCCTCCAATACTGTGCTGATCTTTGGACCTGTTGCGGGGGCAGCTCAGCTTCTAATCTGGACCTGCTCCTCTGTGTTCTTGCCTCCAGTGTCCACAGCTGTCAGAACTAGTGCGTTTTCTTATTGGGAGCTCTCAATCACCTTTTATATATTCCATAGACACAGAGTCTACCTAGTTGATCGCTTGGATTTAATCTGTAGCTTGTACAGCTGGTGGGAAGGATTTTAGTCTTTTTCCTTAGTCACACTGCCCCTGGGTTTCAATTGTGGTTTTATTTCTATCTCTGCATGTCAGTCATCCACTGGGGTTTGCTCCTGAAGCTGCCCTGGAGGACTTGGGTTTGCCCCTGTGAGGGCCAGTTTTGGAGGTGGTACAGCTGCTTGGGTCACAGGGGTTCTGGCAGCATAAGGTACGGTACTCAGGGGAGTTGGCGGCTAGGGAAGCAGGAAATTTAGTGCTCTAGAATGGTATGGCAACCAGTATTGGCCAATATGCCCAGTATTGCCTGGAGAACGTCCATCCCTGACAGAGAAGCCTGGAAGGCCACAGTCTATAGGGTCGCAAAGAGTTGGACAGGACTGAAGTGACCCTACACGCATAAGGGCAAGACTTTTTTTGCCCGTGGCAGCTGTTCTTCAGTGAGAGTTGAGAATGAAGGTGGTGCAGCTGCTTGGCTTTGGGGGACCCTGGTGGTACCAAGTGTGCAGGGACGTGGACTGCCTCCACCACAGGCGTTATTGCCCTATCAGAGTCTTTTTTTCAAGCCTCTTGTAGCTGGTGATCAGAAGGCCTCTTTGGCCAGTCTTTCTCCATAGCTCCACCCAATCAGGCACAGGGCCCCCCTGGCTGGAGTCCTGCTCAGTAGAGCAGCATGTCAGGCACTTAAAGGGGCTCGCTGGGTAAGGTCCTACTCTGTAGTTCAATGCTTAGGCATTTGATGGGCCAGCCTCTCTATTGTTCAGCTGCTAATGCTGGTATGTGGGGGGAGAGAGGCTATGGTGATGGCTCCATCCCTTACATGTGACTCACCAGCATCACCTTGCTTCCATGGCTGCCCAGCTTTACTTCACACAGGCATTTCCCACCACAACTTCTTCCTCCCATCCCCTCAATCCATCTCTCAGTCAACAGCAGCCCTCGCCCTGGCATTGCTCTACAATCCCTAAACTCCAGCTCCCAGCCACTGCACCTTCCAGGAGATCTATGTCCCTGTCCCTTGTATGTATGGCTGCAGCAAGGACTATCTGATTCTCATTCCATTTAGGCCGCCACAGATCAGCTGATTCACTCTCAGCCTTAAATGTTTCTCCTCTGACTCAGACAACTGCCCCGATGTGGGAATCCAACCCCTGCTTCAGTTCCCCCACCTGCCAAGGGCAGGTCCAGTCCTACTAACACTCCTGTTTTTCCCCCCTAGTTCCTTCATCCTATCGAGTTTTGCGTGATTTTATATATTGTTTCCCTCTGGTCAGGTACTCCTGTCTGTTCTCAGCTGGTGTTCTGTGTGCATTTATGTGTCTGAAGGTATATTCCTGATATATCTGTGGAGACAGATGTACTCATGTCCACCTACTCCTTTGCCATCTTGTTCTCCCCCAAAACTCCAGTATTAAATGTAAGAATCCAGCAATATGGCCAGTTACAAAATAAGTATTCTAAAAATAAACTGCTTTCTTTTATACTAGTAAGAATAAAGTAGTTATTATAATACAAAAATAAAATGCTATTCTCAATATGAATGTAAATTATTACCTGCAAGCAATTAGAAATGTGCTAAACTTATAAGAAAGAAAGAATAATAGTTTACAAATGGACATATCAGAGGCTTAAATAAATAAAATATATACTTTGTCCCTAGCAGGAAAAACTAATAAAGATGTCAACTCCTCTCCAAAGTAATAAATCCCTTTAATGCATCTTTAGTGAAAATAGATAAGAGGAAACTATAGGCATTGTGATAAGATGATTCTAAAATTCATGTGAGGAATTTCCTGGCAGTCAGTGGCTAGGACTCTGTGCTTCCTTCCACTGCAGGGGGCACGAGTTCAACCTGTGGTGGGGAAACTGATATTCCACATGCCACTCAGTACAGTCAAAAGAGTAATAATAGTAATAAAATAATAGTGAATAAAATTCATCTGGAAGAATAGATTAGTGAAAACCCATAAGACAGTATGGCATTTTACTTATGGGTAGATGTACGTGAAATTAAATTTTTAGAACATATACTGAAAGGTTCCACATACAATTCATGTTGGTGATTGCTTCTGCAGTAGGATGAAACTGGAGTGGGCCAGGGACTTGGAATTAATCTGTTACATTTTATACAGATACATCTTTTCTTAAGATACATGTCTGAAAAATGTGAAAAGTGAAAAACAAAAATGTCATTGAACTGTGTCTGACTCTACATTAGTAGGTGGTATTACATTATCCTCTGCAATTTTTTTTTTTGGCTATGCTGCATAGCATGTGGGATCTTAGTTCCCCAACCAGGGATTGAACCTGTGCCTCCTGCATTGGAAAAGTAGAGTATTAACCACTGGACCACCAGGAAAGTCCCTCTCTGCACTTTTTTGTTATGTATTTTTTTTTCTAAAAAGAAGACTGAGGGCGATGTGGAGTTTGCACTGAAAGATATTCTGAATTCTCAATAATTAATAATTAAATGTATTTATTTTCTTGGGCTCCAAAATCACTGCAGATGGTGACTATAGCCATGAAATTAAAAGACACTTGCTCCTTGGAAGAAAAGCTATGACCAACCTAGACAGCATATTAAAAAGCAGAGACATTATTTTGCCAACAAAGATCTGTCTAGTCAAAGCTATGGTTTTTCCTGTAGTCATGTACGGATGTGAGAGTTGGACTATAAAGAAAGCTGAGTGCTGAAGAATGGATGCTTTTGACCTGTGGTGTTGGAGAAGACTCATGAGAGTCCATTGGACTGCAAAGCGATCAAACCAGTCAATCCTAAAAGAAATCTGTCCTGAATATTCATTGGAAGGACTGATGCTAAAGCTGAAACTCCAATACTTGGGCTACCTGATGTGAAGAACTGACTCATTTGAAAAGACCCTGGTGCTGAGAAAGATTGAAGGTGAGAGAAGAAGGGGATGACAGAGGATAAGATGGTTGGATGGCATCACCAACTTGATGGACATGAGTTTGAGTAAGCTCCAGGAGTGTAAGCTCCAGGAGTTGGTGATGGACAGGGAAGTCTGGCGTGCTGCAGTCCATGGGGTCACAAAGAGTCTGACACAACTGAGTGACTGAACTGAACCAAACTGATTACATTATCCTCTGCAATTTTTTGTGGGGGGCTATGCTGCCAGCATGTGGGATCTTAGTTCCCCAACCAGGGATTGAACCTGTGCCTCCTGCATTGATAAAGCAGAGTATTAACCATTGGTGTGCCAGGGAAGTCCCTCTCTGCACTTTTTTGTTTTTATGTAATTTTTTTTCCCAAAAAGAAGACTGAGAGGGATGTGGAGTCTGCACTGCAAGATATTTTGAGTTCTCAATAATTAATAGTTAAAGGGGCATCATTTTGTCCACAAATAAATCAATGACACTGAAAGAAAGCTAGAAAAAGACCAAAGGAAGGAGATATTTCAAATTAGTGAGGAAACCAACAGAGGTTCTTAGTGATGTTCTCACCATCTTGCATCAGAATTTCTTCTAGAGGTTAAAGAAAGTGAAAAATGAAACCATGAAAGAGCAAAAAGAAAATGCTATTACCTATTCATCTGATCTCAAGGTAGAGAAGGTCAAAATCTCCTCACGAAACCTCTTGCCACCCTGGGCCTTTGCACAGGCTGTTTCCTGTGTGGAACTCTTTTTCCTCTCCTCTCAGTGCTGCATTCATTCCCCAGAAAGCCTTCTGTCTTCTCCCTCATCTACTGACTGCATTAAGGCTCTCTTGGCACCATGCACCTCTCCTTTGTGTCATTTGTCACTTCTGTAACTTTGTATTTGTTTGTGTGATTATTTGACTAATGATCTAGAAAACCAGCTCCCAAAGACATGCTTGGGTTTCCCAGGTGGTGCTAGTGGTAAAGCACCTGCTTGCCCAATGCAGGAGATGTGAAAGATGTGAATTCAGTTCCTGGGTGAGGAAGATCCCCTGGAGGAGGGCATGGAAACCCACTTCAGTATTCTTGCCTGGAGAATCCCATGAACAGAGGAGCCTGGTGGGCTTCAGTCCATGGGGTTGCAAAGAGTTGGACGCGACTGAGCGACTTGGCACACTCGCATACAAGGACAGGCCTTACCTGTTTTTACTTCGTTCAAAAGTAAAGTGTCTTGCCTACACTGTGTGATATATTGTAAGAGTTTGATAACTATCTGTTGGCTGAATGAACGCGTGAGCGGTGGCCGAGAAGAGTTGATTTTTCCTGCTTATTTTCATATGAGGTATATATATGGGGATCTCTGTAATCCAGCCATCTGAGGGCCACACCTTTTACAGGTTTGGAGCATCTGTGGTCTTTGTGATTGGCATGGCTGCACGCTGGGCACATGGGGCAAATGACTTCTCAGCCTCCCTTCACAGACATCAGATTCTAGCAGTGACTCCTTTTAGAGCCACTGGAAAGCCAATTTTGCTTAGCTTCTAGAAGAAGGGACCAGCTCACGTGTGGGACTGTGAACTTACTGCTGAATTTGTCTTCCTTTCCCCAGTGAGTTCTTTTTACCCATGGCAATTGTCCCTGGGAGATGATGGAGTTAAAGTCCCGTAGGCATAGAGGACCACAGTCTTTCTCCAGATGGGTCTCCCTGGGCTTTGGGACATAGCCAGAATCGCAGCTCTGGCCATTTCATCTCACAATAGTCCCTTCCTGTGGAAATAACCAGATGTCTAGCTCTCCAGTTGCTGGTGTGTGGTCTCCTTAGGGTTTTTTTTCCTCTAAAGATTTATTTGTTTATTTTGGGCTGTCCTGGCTCTTTGTTGCCGCGCTTGGGCTTCTCACTGTGGGGGCTTCCCTTGGTTTGGAGCATAAGCCCTAGGCACACGAGCTTCAGTAGCTGTGGCGTGTGGGCTCAGGACTCGTGACTCGCAGGCTCTAGATCTCTGGCTCAATAGCTGCGGCGCACGGGCTTCATTGCCACTCGGCATATGGGATCTTCCTGGATCAGGGGTCGAACCCATGTCCCCTGCATTGGCAGGCAGAGTCTCAACCACTGGACCACCAGGAAAGCCATCTTAGGTTTTTAATCTTTCTGGCAAATGCATTTGGAAATACAGGTTTGAGAATGAGATGATAATTAATGGTTGTGTATTCATACTAGAGTATATACAGGAGCTGAACAGAGAGGACTGTTGTCCTGGGAGGGGCAGCCCCTCAAGGAGAGAGAGATGCTGAGGGAAATCTGAAGTGGGCACACATCTTCCTGGGCAGGGCTATAATACTGAAACATGAGAAGGATGTGCAATGACATCAAGCTTCCAAAGAGGAACAGGTGGGCGTTTTCTCTGACCTGCACACTTAGCCAAATCAGTGTTACCATCCCACTGGGCCTCAGACCCTGGAGTTAAGGGTTGTGGGGTCTTGAACCCAGGTGTCCACCCAATTGTCTCTAGATGAATAAAGGCTCTGTCTCACACAACTAACGCCCCACTATTTTCAAGGTAGCTTTTGCTGAAGCTAATAGAATGTTTAAAGTGTGACTGAATGTAGAGAGGCCTTTTGATCTCCTGTGTCTTTTTTCAATCAAGGACCTTAGAATATATAATTATTACTCATGCATGCGTGCTAAGTCACTTCAGTCATGTCCAACTCTGTGAGAGCCTGGGGGCTGTAGCCTGCCAGGTTCCTCTGTCTATGGGATCATCCCATCAAGAATACTGGGGTGGGTGGCCACACTCTCCTCCTAGTAGGTACAACAGCAAATAAGAGACTGAGGATCCAGAGGCATCAGCTGTATTCTCTAAATACAGCTGTCTTCTGTGGTGTAGCAGGTAACAAGTACTATTTTAAACAGTAGCTTTAAGAGAGCTTATTTTTGAAAATTTAATTTGGAGTGAAACCCTTCTCAAAGAATGTGCTCTGTTAGGGTTTTCGTTTTATGTAATGAAAGAACAATAAAAGGCAGGTCGAATTATAGCAGGAGGAAAAAATAGAAATTACATCTCTCAAGCAGAAGTGCAAGGATGGAGTGAAGAAAACGATAATAACCATTACTGTCTGAGGTGGTACCTATTTTAATGTACTTAAAATGCATGACTATGACTGAGTGATTATGTAAAGGTTGTTTGTCATCACCAAAAAGTGCAGGGAGACATTGATGTAGAAGCCATGATTCCAATGAATAAAAGTTCCTTCCCACAAGCTGCCTAAGGAATCTATCAGAGGAAATTCCACTCTGCACTGAGAGAAACCCAGCCAAGCCTTGAGGTGTAATAACAAGCAGTTGCCACCATCTATTGAATGCTTACCATGTGCCAGGCACTGTGCTGTACATAAACTATTCTATTTAGTCTTCTTGACAAGGCTGAGAGGTATGATCATTCATTTCACAGGTAAAGAAGCTGCGGATGGAGTTACTTGCCCAAGGTCAAGCTGCGAGTAAGGGATGGATTCTGGGATAGCGTAGCTCTAAATCTCACATTCCTAACTGCCATATTTCATCCCGTCCACGGGCACTGTGCTTGGCACCAGGCATTTCCTGGGCCGCAAGTGGACTTGCTGGATCAAAGAGCATGTACCTGTTCACCTTTGACAGGAGTAGCTTGAGGCCCCGGAAAAGTTAATATTCCAGTTTGAGTCTGAAGACAGGGAAAAAGCCAGTGCCCCAGCAGAAAGACGGTCAGGCAGGAAGAATGATCTCTTCCTTTCTCTTCCATTCAGCCTGTCAAGTGATTGAATCCTCATTTTGATCTCACATTAGTATTTATGATGACTGATCCCCAGATATGCTGCTTTTGTCTTTTGAGAACCTGGTAAGGTTGTAGTTCTTGGTTCTCTCTCCCCTCTTGGGCTTGGTTGAGACCATGTGATAAATTCAAGATCAAGCTTTTATTAATAACTGCTGTTTGGAGACCCTCCAAGGCTCTTTTTTTCATTCCACCCTCATTTCAGAGAAAGGGTGTTTCCATCATCTATCTTCCAAGATAATATATGTAATAGATGTAATAATGTCTAATGTAATGGACACGCAGTACAAGCAAGAAACAGACCTCTGTTACTTTGAGGCATGGACATATAAATCCTGGGAGTTTATTTGTTATAACATTCACTATCCTGACCGCAGCCCACTCCTTGAGAAGGGTGGCTGGGGAGACTGCTTTCTAGAAAGCCTCCTTGCCCTCTATGGGGAAAGTCATTATGCTTGTCTGTAAATGCTGTATCCTATTCTTACTCCGTGTTATTTTCTGCGAGTACTTCTTAAGGCGACAGTCCCCCTCTCTCTTGAGGGGGACTCAGCTAATTCAGAGTCAGAATCTTGCAAACCAAGCATGCGGCCACAAGTTTTGATGACCAATTTCCACAAAGAAGAACATGCAAGACTGTTCTAGAAAATCCAACCTTACCTAATCCAGAATGACACTTAGATGGCAGCTGCATTAGTTACTAAAAAAAAAATCATGAAATATTGCTGAAGAGTTATTAAATAGTCTCTAGTCCCTAATGGCGAATTCATTTTCATTTAATAGCAAGTTACTGTGAAGTATAATGAAAAATAGAGAGGCATGCAAAATAAGCTGGCCTCTGTTTCCATTGACATAGTGCCAGTTTCTTGGGTGCAGCGTTACAATACTATCCATCTTCATAAAGCGCTCCTTGGACGGCATTATGAAACAGCGGGAAGGAATGGCAGATGACAGCTTCATTAGTCATGACTAGGTAATCCTGGCCAATTTCTCCTGGGAATTATTAACACATTCCTAAACACCCCTTGGTTGATGGCATCCAAAAAAGAAGAGAAGGGATCGGTTATGAGGTCTTGGATATTATCCAAATCTGGCTACGAGTGAGCTGCAGAAGGTCACTCAGCATCCCCTTTTCCCAGAGCTCTCTGGAAGGCCCTGGAGAATGGAATCTGCCTAGCTAGGATGGACAAGACTGCAAACACTCGCCCGTTGCTGAGCACCTAACAGAAAGAAAATAATTGGGACGGTTCTTTTGTCTACCTCGCAGACAAATGAATCTGTATCACTTGGTAAATGGATGAATTAGCCCCAGATTCAGTCTTATTGCTGGCTAGAAAACAGGAGCTCCAAGAGGGTAAGTGCACAATAAACACCAGAAACTGAGAGGCTCCAATGAATCCTGGCAACCAGGATCCCACTTTCGCCAAAGATTACCTAATCCCCCCAGAGCTTGATCACTTAGCCTGGAGGACTGAAGGAGAAGGTGGATACTGCCAGTCAAGATTTCCCATGTTTTTGTGACCTTTTTTAGTGAAGCTGCCCTTTCAGTTTCTTGGTGAGCCAGCTGGGTGGGGTTGTGGCAGGGACTGGCAGAGAAATGGCTTGTTCTGCAGGTCAACTGAGCCTGACTCTGTGGGTTAAGACTCCTGTGCACTGTGTTTTGGAAGCTCCCTGGTGCTTTGTGGTGTTGCACAAGGACTCATGAGTTGGTGTGAGACTTGCTCAATCAGATCTTTGCTCAGCTGCTTAATATCTGTGGGATCTTGGGCAAGTTAATTAACCTTCTCAACCTTAGTTTTCTTATCTGCAAAATAGTGGTAATGATATCTATCTCACAGAGTTTTGTGAGAATTAATTACTACAGCTAGGTAAAGCACTTGGAAGATTGCCTTAGTAAAGATTTCTTCCATTATATGCATATATGTAAGCTATGTCCTGCTTAAAAAGCAAAACCAGAAATAATCGGGTTTATAGGAAAGAAAAATCAGTGTGAATTATTTATATCATCCTCCCATTGCTCTTAACTAACTGATAAGCTCTTGTTTTCATTTACTGTTTTTATCGTTTGTTTGAGCCAGGTGGGCCCTCGGCACTGAAAGTGTGGAGTCTTAACCACTGGATCGACAGGGTATCTTCCTTTCATTTTCTTTTAAAGAACAGTGATGGCCAAAAACATTTGTAGGTCACCAGATTCTTGTTGCAGAGAAGGCAATGGCACCCCACTCCAGTACTCTTGCCTGGAAAATCCCATGGACAGAGGAGCCTGGAAGGCTGCAGTCCATGGGGTTGCTAAGGGGTGGACACGACTCAGTGACTTCACATTCACTTTTCACTTTCATGCATTGGAGAAGGAAATGGCAACCCACTCCAGTATTCTTGCCTGGAGAATCTCAGGGACAAGGGAGCCTGGTGGGCTGCCGTCTATGGGGTCACAGAGTCGGATACGACTGAAGCGACTTAGCAGCAGCAGCAGCAGCAGACTCTTGTTGAATTTTCACGTCAACTCTGTTGTTGTCCTCATTTTCCAGATGAGGAAACTGAGACACAGAGGAGAGATAAGTTCCCCAAAGTCACACTGGCAGTAAGCTTTGGAGCTGGGATAGGACACCAGATTATCTGCAGACTCTGTCCTTACCCATCATAGGTATGTCCATGAATCTCTGTTAAATTGGATCGAACTGAATCTAGTAGAGAAGTCCTATTTAAACATCAAGTTTCCTAAGGGCATTTAAATGTTTACACATTGCTATCCTAGGGTGTCTCCCCGGTTCCTCTGTGCTGAGCTAAAGCCTACTCACACTCGCAGTTCTAGATCCTTTGGAAATCTCTCTGGATTTGTTCTATTTGCTCTTTCAACAGTCCTGGCCTCAGCCCCATCACCCACTCAGAGCTCTCACATCATTCATCAGTGGCTCCTGAGAAGATGAGAGGGAATGACAGCTGCAGAGGATGCCAGAGAGAGAGAGAGAGGCAGAGAGGACAGAAGCCAAAAAGTAGAGTCTGGGGGAAAAGAAGAAGATAACGAAAAAGAACTGTGCATGTGTGCTAAGTCGCTTCAGTCACATCTCGGCAACTCTAAGGTCTGTAGCCCACCAGGCTCTTCTGCTATGGGTTTCTCCAGGTAAGAATACTGGAGTGGGTTGCCATGCCTTCCTCCAGGAGATCTTCCTGACCCAGGGATTGAACCCATGTCTCCTGTATTACTGACTCAATGGACATGAGTTTGAGTAAACTCCGAGAGTTGGTGATGTACAGGGAGACCTAGCGTGCTGAAGTCCATGGGGTTGCAAAGAATCAGACACGACTGAGTGACTGAACTGAACTGAAGTGAACTCCTGCGTTGACAGGCGAGCTCTTTACTACCAGCGCC
>SJYC01040152.1:0-12052 GCA_006408675.1 Madoqua kirkii | reverse complement strand
AATCCCCTGAATCTATTTCTCACTGAATAATCATAAGGGATTTGATTTAGGTAATACCTGAGTGGTCTAGTGGTTTTCCCCAGTTTCTTCAATTTCAATCTGAATTTGGCAATAAGGAGTTCATGATCTGAGCTACAGTCAGCTTCCAGTCTTGTTTTTGCTGACGCTATAGAGCTTTCCATCTTTGGCTGCAAAGAATATAATCAGTCTGATTTCAGTATTGATCATCTGGTGATATCCATGTGTAGAGTTTTCTCTTGTGAATAGGCAAAAAGATAGTTTGGGATTAGCAGATGCAGACTGTTATATAGAACAGATAAACATCAAGGTCCTACTATATAGCACAGGGAACTATATTCAATATCCTGTGATAAACCATAATGGAAAAGAATATGAAAAAGAGTGAATATTCATGGCTAACTGAATGACCTTGCTGTATAGCAGAAATTAACACAGCATTGTAAATCAAATCTACTTCAGTAAAATAAATTAAAAAAAAAGATTCCCAGGTAATTCTTGGGCATATTAAAGCTTCAGAAAGTGAAAGTGAAAGTGAAGTCACTCAGTCGTGTCCGATTCTTTGTGACCCGTGGACTGTAGCCCCCAAGCTCCTCCGTCCATGGGATTCTCCAGGCAAGGATACTGGAGTGTGTTGCCATTTCCTTCTCCAGGAAGGAAGCTGCAGAAACACTGTCCTAATTAACCGCTTCTGAAAAGTCACCCGGCCAGCACTTCCTAACCGTCTTGTGCTACAAGGACTCTGGATGGGCTGAGTTATTGCTCTCCTTTGGGGTGGTGAGGTAGAAGGCTTTGGACTGAGGACCTAAAGCACATTGTCCTTTTCTCTGTGTTCCATGGTCTATAATTGTGCCGTCCTGTTAGGTAGCCACTCACCATAGGTGGTTATTGAGCACTTGAAATGTGTCTGAGTTGATTTGTGCTGTGGGAGTAAAATATATACCAGGTTCTGAGGGCTTAGTATGAAAAAATAATGTGAAATGTCTCATTAATAATCTTTATGTTGATAATACATTGATATTTAGATATGTCAGGTTAAGTGAAACATATTATTTAATTCATTTCACCTATTTATTTGGAAGAAAAGCAATGACAGATGTAGACAGTGTATTAAAAAGCAGAGAGATTACTTTGCCTACAAAGGTCTGTATAGTCGAAGCTATGGGTTTTTTAGTGTCATGTACAGATGTGAGAGCTGGACAATAAAAAAGGCTGATAGTCGAAGAATTAATGCCTTTGAACTGTGGTGTGTTGGAAGAAAAGCAATGACAGATGTAGACAGTGTATTAAAAAGCAGAGAGATTACTTTGCCTACAAAGGTCTGTATAGTCGAAGCTATGGGTTTTTTAGTGTCATGTACAGATGTGAGAGCTGGACAATAAAAAAGGCTGATAGTCGAAGAATTAATGCCTTTGAACTGTGGTGTGAGGGAGGACTTTTGAGAGTCCCTTGGACTGCAAGGAGATCCAACCAGTCAGTCCTAAAGAAAATCAACCCTAAATATTCATTGAAAGGACTGATGCTGAAGCCGAAACTCCAATACTTTGGCCACCTGATGTGAAGAGCTGACTCACTGGAAAAGACCTTGATGCTGGGAAAGACTGAAGGCGGGAGAAGAAGGGGATGGCAGAGGATGAGATGGTTGGATGGCATCACTGGCTTGATGGACATGAGTTTGAGCAAGCTCTGGGAATTGGTGATGGACAGGGAGGCCTGGCGTGCTGCAGACCATGGGATCACAAAGAGCCAGACATGACTGAGTCACTGAACTGAACTGAACTGACTCAAGGGAAAACAGGGATTATAACGTTATATCAGATACTGTTGAGAGCAAATAATGTTGGGAGTACACTCAGTGGGGCCTCATTCATGTTTTTTTTTTTTAACTTTCCTCTCTTCTTTCTCCTCCGTTCCCTGTTTTAACCTTCCTTTTTAAAAACTGTTATTTTTTGAGTGCTATTGATAAACAGCAGTAAAGTCAGGGGACACAACAGTGACCCAAATCAGATATCCTTCTCTGTTGGAACTTCTGACCCTGTGGTGGCACAAGCTGTCTCCAAAAGTCACATAATGGTTAACAAATGATGAGCACAGTCCACGAGGACAACAAAAATCTTAGGAAATAACTAGCATGTTACAGAAATATATGAAGCTAAACTGTAGGAAATAAAAGAAAAGTGATGAAAATATAGTGTAGTGGAAATGTGTTGCCTTTATTTTAGTCCTTGAGAAATTAGATAGGCAAAAATAAATAAGGGTAACCTAGTAGATTAATAATAAATTCTATTATTATCAGGAACAATATGCTTTTTTGTTCAAACATCTATTAGTCTTTTTAAAAACGTGAGCTTATATGGGTCACAAGGGAAACCTCAGTAGATTAAAAGAGAAATACCACAGCTCACAATCTCTGAATGCAGTGCATTAAAGCCAAAAGTAAATAATAAAAGTAGGAGCTACACTCACAGTGATAAATAAAACTGCTTCAATAAAAAAGCCAAAAATTAAAATCTCAAACTATTTAAAAATTTAAAACTATAATTGAAGAATAACTGCCCTATAATGATGATGAAAATGCTCACTTACCAAAGGCAGTGTTGTAGAGATATAGTTATAATCAGGAAAATGCATTGCTCAAAAAGTTTTCACTCCTAAGAAAAAAGAATAGAAATAATGGTTTAATCATTAAATTCAAGAAATTATAGGAAAACACAAAATGAACCCAAGTAATGATAGAAACAGAAAATTGAGAATTAAGGCAAAGAAAAACAATAGGATTCATTAATACATGCAAAAAATTCTTTGATGAAAAGTTTCACAGTGAAAAGGATGACCTACTAATTGCCGTAATCCAGAAAGAAAGAAAGAAAACAAATACATAATATTAGGAAAGAGAAGTTAGAGATAACCCTAGAGGGGAGAGAAAAAAGAGAAAATAATGTGCTCGATTTTATCATAAAAACAATTTGAAAACAAGGTGCAATGGAAACTTGCAGAAGAAAGCATGAATGAAAATTGCAACATCCATCTAAAGAAGCAGTAGAAAGCTGATGTGGCATCTAACACTGAAAAGAATTAAGACAACTGAAAGTTAGCACCCTTGACCCTGGGTAAATCCCATCAAAATTTGCAGTGACAGATGACTCCTCTAACATTTAAAATGTTTAGAAACAAAGGGAAAGAAGAAAAGCTTCCTAATCATTCTTGTAAATCCAGCAGAACTGATACAAAAACCAAAGCGAGGTCATAAAAAGTAAAAGACATCAGTGTTCCTCACTTCCAAACAATGGTTCAAACTTTCTGAATCGAATATGAGCAAGTAAAATCTGACAGCACATACAAGGGGATATATGATGATTACATGGGGTTTGTCCCATAATAGTTAGATATTAAGAACTCTAATACATTACCCACTAAGGTCTTGTTGAGGGCTTCTCAGATAGCTCTGGTGGTAAAAAAAAAAAAAAAAAACAACAAAAAACCCACCTGCCAGTGCAGGGAGACGTAAAGACACGTGGATTTGATCCCTGGGTCAGGAAGGCCCCACGGAGGAGGACACAGCAACCCACTCCAGCACTCTTGCCTGGAGAATCCCATGGGCAGAGGAGCCTGGTGGGCTACAGCCCATGGACTTGCAGAGTTGGACACGACTGAAGTGACTCAGCACACACACACACACACACACACACATCTTGTTAAAGCTAAACATATTAGTTTGTAAAAGAAAAAATATACCTGGTAATTACAGTAGATGTTGAAAAAGTAATTGGTAATATTTCACAGCTATTCATGATTCTCTTAAATTTTAGGTTAAAATAAAACAAGATTTTAAAAAATTAATTTATTTTTTATTAAAGGATAATTGCTTTACAGAATTTTACTGTTTTCTGTCAAACCTCAGCATGAATCAGCCATAGGTATACATATATCCCCTCCCTCTTGAACCTCCCTCCCATCTCCCTCCCCACCCACCCCTCTAGGTTGATGCAGAACCTCTGTTTGAATTTCCTGAGATATACAGCAAATTCCCACTGGCTATCTGTTTTACATACAGTAATGTAAGTTTCCATGTTGCTTTTTCCATACAACACACCCTCTCCTCCCCTCTCCCCATGTCCGTAAGTCTATTCTCTACTGTTGCCCTGGTACTAAATAAATTCTTTAGTAACATTTTCCTAGATTGTGCATATATGTATTAGAATATGGTACTTATCTTTCTCTTCCGACTCACTTCACTCTGTGTAATAGGTTCTAGGTTCATCCGCTTCATTAGAACTGACTCAAATGTGTTCTTTTTTTATGGTTGAGTAATATCCCATCGTGTATAGATATCACAACTTCTTTATCCACTCACCTGCCGATGGACATCTAGGTTCTAACTACTGTAAACAGTGCTGCAGTGAGCAATGGGGTACACGTGTCTCTTTCAATTTTGGTTTCCTCATCAAAAAATCTCCAAACAATAAATGCTGAAAAGAGTGTGGAGAAAAGGGAACACTCTTGCACTGTTGGTGGGGATGTAAATTGATATAGCCACTGTGGAAGACAGTATGGCGATTCCTTAAAAAACTAGGAACAAAACTACCATATGACCCAGCAATCCCACTCCTGGGCATATAGCCTGAGGACTTTTTTTTAAACATGGTGTGGGGAGTGAGAAGATAAGCCACGATGGTGTGTTCAGACTCTCTCCTCCTTTATTTTGTAAATAATGACTATGTAACAGCATGGGATGGCATCACCGACTCGTTGGACATGAGGGTGGTGACACTCTGGGAGCTGGTGGTGGACAGGGAGGCCTGGTGTGCTGCGGCTCATGGGGTCTCAGACGGAGCAGCTGAGGGCCTCTCTAGCACTGTGCACACGCCCTGAGGCACTCAACCGGTCACGGGGAGCTGTGTTCAGTGTGCCTAAATGAGCTTCACCTGGAAAAGCCCTGAAGGGCCGTGTGAGGCTATGTTGTGTCACGCACTGCCTGCTGCTGCGGCTGCCGTGTCAGCCAGAAGAGAACACACGCATCCGCGGTCCCGGCAGCTCTCCAGGCTCTCGGCTCGCGCCTGGCCTACGCTGGGTTCAGCAAACAGTGCGGGCTGCTCAGTGTCAGAAACAGGATCAGCAACACACCTGGCATAGCCGGCAGGATCCCCAGCGGGGAGGCCAGCCTGAGGCTCCCCTGGATGCAGGAAGCCAGTGGCCTCCAGGCAGCATTGGTCCTGGGAGACTGTGGTCCTCTCGGCGGCGGCTCTGGTGCAAGGCTGGAGGCGGCGCATGGTTCACCGGAAAGGTGTTGTGAGGATGGTGAGTTCCCCTTTGCTGAACAAGGCGGCACAGACCGCGGCTGGCACTGTGAGTGGGTTTTCCTGACTGCCCTGAAGGCTGACAAGGATCGTAATCCCAGCGATGCCAAGCCGATGAGCAACGTGCAGGGCGCTGGGAAGAGCCAGCGCCGTGGATGCTGGTGGTCGAGCAGCCCTGTGGCCGCGGGAAGCCGGCGTCTCTGACAGCCGGGCCTAAGTGTTGGTGCCGATGAACCTGCCAGACGGCGGGAGTGGATTCATGCTGCAGCCCCTCCGTGTGGTCCAGTGCGGGGAAGCTCCCGGATACTACGAGTTAACGCAATACCCATGCCGAGTTGACCCAAGCGGGGAGAGAACTGGGCATGGCGCAGTTGGTATCTAACCCAACGACCTGAGGCCCAGATGATGAGCGTTTCCTGGCGGCATTCGATACACCATTTTGAACAATGCCCCGTCTGCCTCCATTGGATCCCTGACTGCTCTTGCACGCTATGGGGGGCGTCCCATCTGTGAAGGGACCTCAGTGGTGGCTCGCTTGGGAGAGATAGAGGGGCGGCAGCAGGCAAAAGGCGTCAGGAGTGTGAAGACCCTGCTGCGGGGCTGAACCGGGAAAGGCCGGGTTCGGGTCACGTGGATGCAAATGTGGGCTGATTCATGCAGAGGTGAACTGTAAAGGCTGCATCCTCTCGCAAGTTTAGAACAGTGTACGGTGTAGAGTAAAGCCTGTGTCCTGTGATGTGCTTCTGACCTCTGATTCTCTTGCAGACTTAGAACAGTGTGAACATATTCCACACTGAACAGTTCAACATATTCCAAAGCATTTGGAATAGGGTTAGGGTTAGGGTTAGCATTTGGGATATGTGGGTGGGCTGTGAAGTTCACAAAACCCCCCTCTTTGGTGGACCCGGCACCTGTGGCCTGTTTTTCGGGTCCTTAATAAAAGTCCCGCAGGGGTGGGTTTGCCTCTGCGGAGGCCTTCCTGCACTCCCACGAGGACAGACAGTGGGCTGGACTTGGCCATGGCAGATAAAGGCGCTCCACCTGTGGCTGGTGGCTCTTCCAGCCCCGTGAGGGCGAGGACTGCCACGTGCGTTCCAGGTGACACCTGGAGTTGGGTTTTGCTACGTGTTGGGGATGTAACTGCTTGTTCTTGAGCTGATGCAAGAAGTAAATCTAAGGGTCAGCGTTACTCCCCAAGGGAAAATCGCAGATGGACCGGGCGTAGAGTGTGAGGCGAGAGACCCTGAAGGGGTGGAGTGCGTGGAGAGGGCAAATTAGCTGGACTGGCGTGTTCAGGCTCTCTCGCCCCACGTTTTGTAAATAATGACTGCAACTGCTGCGAGCATTATAGCACCGCGCATGCGCGTCGCGAGGTGCGCGCTTGGTCGGGGGTTGCTGTGCGCAGGACACCGTATAAGCCTCACCTGGGAAAGCCCTGGAGGGTTGTGTGCGGTTAGGTTGCTGTGCTATGTTTGCTGCTGTGGATGCTGCGTCAGGCAGCAGAGAGGCTGTGTTACGGCTTCCATGCCAGCGGGGAGAGAATAAACGCATCTGCAGTTCCTACAGCCCCTCTCATTTTCTTCCTGCCTCTTATCTTGCCCTGGGTTCAGCGAGCAAGGCGGACAGTGTGAACAGCAAGACAATTGGCGTCACAAACAGGATCAGCAATACACATGGTTAGAAATATATGTTACAAACTAGCTGCCAGCATATCCCACTTTAATGGTGAAGTACTTGAAATTTTACCATTCAATTAGGAAGATTATCAACATCATTATTTAACATTACTTTCAAAGTTCTGGTCAATATAACAAGATAAGATAATATAAGAGATAGACATTTAGGAAGGAGGAGACAAAATAATCATTATTTCCATTTAAACTCAGAATATACTAGAAAAGTCTAGACGACTCAATGAGTGTTCAGGAATGTGGCCGGTATAAATAATCATTTAGTAAAGTGAGTAGAAGAAAAGATTCCATTTATAATAACAACAAAAAATATAAAACACCCAGGACTGTGTATATTCATGAATGTTAAGAATGTATCCAGGGCTGCTGCTGCTGCTGCTGCTAAGTCACGTCAGTCGTGTCTGACTCTGTGCGACCCCATTGCAGGCAGCCCACCAGGCTCCCCTGACCCTGGGATTCTCCAGGCAAGAACACTGGAGTGGGTTGCCATTTACTTCATAAGGGCATGAAAGTGAAAAGTGAAAGTGAAGTCGCTCAGTCATGTCTGACTCTTAGCGACCCCATGGACTGTATTCCACCAGGCTCCTCCATCTGTGGGATTGTCCAGGCAAGAGTACTGGAGTACTGCCAGGCAGGAGTACTTGTCATTGCCTTCTCTGGTATCTCGGGCAGTACAAGACAAACACAGTTGAGGGGAAACGGCTCTTAAGAATCTTAGGCACACAGTCATAGGAGAAGTAAAATTTGCAAGCTCACTGGTAATTATAGGGATTCAGAGAGCCATGCGGTACTATGAATTTCCCTCTTTATTCAGGATTCCAAAACTTTAACAGTGTGTGATGAGAATGTGAAGAAATAAGTTCCCATGTGTTCCCAGGGAGATGTAATTTAGTACCACATTTTTGTTGCAATTGTTTAATATTGATTATAATTTTAGATATACATTCCCTTGACCCAGAGTTTCCCCTCCAAGTAAGTGTTTCTATAAAAATACTTTTCCCTTGTGCTGTGAAGTTTATTGCAACATTGCTCAGAATTGTGAAAAAATTGGAAACATTCTAAGTATTCATCTATAGAGAGCTGGCTAAATGAGTTAGGATACATTGGTATAGTGGAGTACTATACAGCTGTTAGGAAGAATAAGATAGATACAAGAGCAGAATTAACAATAGTTAGCAATAATCATTGACCAATCAGAAAGGATGTTGGTTTCAACTACTATGACAGTACTGGTCAGGGACAATTATTATGGATTTTAAAATAAGAAAGTGGATGAACAGCTAATATGAATATTAACAAAGTATGAATGAGGTAGATACATTTAGGAAGAATAATTAAGCCAACAATTGGTTTTAAAACTTAAAAACTCATACCAAGCAGGATAATAGAGATTAAATAATAATATTAAACTTGTCTAACTATTCAGTGCAAAGCTGGCAGCCTGCTGCCAAACAAAATTTTTTTGAAACACAGGTTTGTAGGGCCAGTTTATCCATTCAGTCCAGAAGGCATAGAGAACAGGGCCCACAGAAGTCAATGAAATGCCTTCATTCTTTAAAAGATATGGGAAAAAACCAAATTTTTAGGGTCAAAATATTTAATTTTTTTCTCACATCAGGAATACAATGCAATGTTAGAGCCTATGAAAGTCTATTAATTTTTGCCAAAACAAACAAAATAATTCATGTATCTAAAGTTATTTAAATATAATTTTTAATTTACTCTTGTATTGGGAGGGAGCCCATAAGCTAAATATTTAATTTTTTTCTCACATCAGGAATACAATGCAATGTTAGAGCCTATGAAAGTCTATTAATTTTTGCCAAAACAAACAAAATAATTCGTGTATCTAAAGTTATTTAAATATAATTTTTAATTTACTCTTGTATTGGGAGGGAGCCCATAAGCCAGAAGTTGTTAGGCCCCACAGAAGGCCTGAAGCAGTTCTGCAGCCATGCTGGTGTGTTTGCATACTGTCTGCAGCTGATTTTGCAAGTGCAGGATTGAGTAGTTATATTGCACAAAAATCCAGGAAAACCTTCCTGATCCTTGGCTTACTGTATTAGTACTCATGGTGTTAAACAAAATCGTCTTTATAAACTGAATTTTACTTTTAACACTATCCTGACCATGAACTTTTAAGAAAAAAGTTGTATTTAAAAATTTTTTTGTATTAAAGAAAGAATGTCAACTATGGCAGTTAAAAATTTTAATAGAAGGAAAATCACCAAATAACCTATATTTAGATTAAATTATCTTCATGCCAGACTTCAAAAAAATATAAAGAAAATGAAGACAAAAAGGAAATTTTAAGGGAAAAAGAAAAATCTCCAAATAGTATGCTCTTCCAAATAGACATAAGTGGCAGAAAACATCTGCCTTCATGGATGTAGCACAGTGACCTCATGAATAATTCAGCAGCTGACGGTGTTAAGAGTATTGTTCCTGAGATCTAATGCCAATTGTTTATCATTCTGCTACTAAAGTTTAAAGAAAACAATAATAGCTCACAAGCTTGGCATACAATTTTAGATTTATTTTTGGCTTCCTCAGATTTGTATTATGATGGGTCTATTTTAGCTTAGACTAAAAAATCTTAAGTTTAAGATTCAGAGTCTTGGCATTCAGGTGTCATAGGCCATGACTCATTTATTCATAAAAAGATTTCTGGAAGATTATTTCCAAACTGGTATGAGTTTTGTCTCTAGGGATGGGAATATGTATTGTGTGGTTTACCAGCATGGAAGGGCAGTGGAAATGGTCCATATGGCTAAGAAGGATCAGATTGTTACCAACACTGATTAGACTCGCCAGCTCACTGGGATACTAGGGAGCAGGTCAACTTGGGTTTAGTAATGTTTTTAAAGTTTCTGTGTACCCCTTTATGCCTATTCCAGGTCAGACCACTCCCACCTCCCTGCCCTTGGTACACATGCTCAATTTCACATAATCTATCATCCAAACTGGGCACATCAACTGTATTGAGGTATAATTCATACACAATATAATGCATCCATTTTAAGTGTATTTTTAAAGTTGTTTTGGAAAATGCATACTTCCATCTAACCACAGTCAATACAGAGAGCATTTTTATCATACTTGGCAAATTCCTAATGCTCAAACTAGGGCCCTTATTTAGGCTCACAGCAAAACTGGGCAGGAGGTACAGGGAGTTTCCATATGCTCCCTGGCCCCACACATGAACACACACAGCCACCCCACACGCCCCCACCAAACTGATTCCTTGGTTATAATTGATGAACACATTAATTGTGTTAACTGTATTAATTGTGTTAACACATACTGTCACCCAAAGCCCATAATTCACATTAGGGTTTACTCTTGGTGTTGCATATTCTATGGGTTTTGGGATGTGTTTAATGACACTTATCCACTTTTATAATATCATAGAGAATAGCTTCATTCCCCTCTCTCCACAAATGCTGGCAACCTCTCATCTCTTCACTATTTCCATAGTTTCCTTTGCCAGAATATTATAGAATTGGAATCATATAAAATGTAGCCTTTTCAAATAGGCTCTTTCACTTATTAGTATTCATTTTAGATCCCTCTAAATATTTTCATAGCTTTTTAGCTCATTTCTTTTTACCAGTAATATTGCATGGTCTGTTGTATCAAAATATATTTATCCATTGCACCAAAATGTATTCATCCATTCACCTATTGAAAGATATCTTGTTTGCTTCCAAACTTTGGAAATTATGACTAAAACTACCATAAATTTATCCATGTGCAGATTTTTGTGTGAGTATAAGTTTTCAACTCATTTGGTTAACAGCTAAGGAGTGTGACTGTTGGACCATATGGTAAGAAAATGTTTAGTTCTGTAAGAAACTAACAAAGTGTCTTCCACAAGGGCTATACCGCTTTGCATTCCCATCAGCAATAAATGAGAGTTTGTTTCGCTTCATATCCATGCCAGCCTTTTGGTTGTCAATAATTTGGATTCTCGCCATTCTAATAGATGTGTGATGTTACCTGATTGTTTTAATTTGCAATTCTTAATAATATACAGTGTGGACTATCTTTTCATATGCTTGTTTGCCATCTAGTGTATCTTCTTTGGTGAGGTGTCTGTTCAGATCTTTGCCCACATTTTAATTGTGTTGTTCTCTTACTTACTGTTGAAGTCTACGAGTTCTTTGTATAGTCTGGATAGAAGTCCTGTGTCCGATGCATGTTTTGCAAATATATATATCTTTTTCTCAGTCTGTGACTTGTCTTCCCATTTGAGCTTTATGGTCCACACTGACTTAATTTTAGTGGAGGGTATAAGGTCTGGGTCTAGATTACTTTTTTGAGGGGGGCATGTGGATGTCCAGTTTTTCAGTATGGTTTGTTGAGAAAATAGATTATTTCTCCATTTTATTGTCCATGCTTCTTTGTCAAAGATCATTGACTATATTTGTGTGAGTCTATTTCTGGGCTCTCTATTTTGATCCTTTCTTTTACCAACACCACACTGTGTTGCTTACTGTAACTTTATAAAAAAAAATCTTGAAGTCAGTGTCAGGTTTCTGATTTTGTTCTTCTTCTTCAATGTTCTGTAAGCCATTCTGAGTCTTTTGCCTCTCTGTATACATTTTAGAATCACTTTGTCAATATCCACGAAGTAACTTCTTGGGATTTTGATTGGGGTTGCATTGAATCTATAGATCAAGTTGGGAATAACTGATATCTTGATAATCTAAGTCTTCCTATCCATAAACATGGAATACCTCTCCATTTATTTAATTCATTCCTCAGAGTGTTATAGTTTTCCTCATATTGATCCTATGTATTTTTTAAAATTTTATAACCAAGTATTTAAGTTTTAGAGATACTAACATCAATGGCATTGTGTTTTTAATTTGAAATTCCAGTTATTCATTGTTGGAATATGGGAAAGTAATAGACTTTTGAATATTAATTTTTTATCTGGCTACCATAGTTCCAGGAATTTTTTGTGGATTCTTTGGGATTTTCTACATATATAACCATATCATCTGCAAATAAAGGCAGTTATATTTCTTCCTTTCTAATTGG
>SJYC01040148.1:0-21293 GCA_006408675.1 Madoqua kirkii | reverse complement strand
AAGGTCTGTCTAGTCAAGGCTATGGTTTTTCCAGTGGTCATGTATGGATGTGAGAGTTGGACTGTGAAGAAGGCTGAGCACCGAAGAATTGATGCTTTTGAACTGTGGTGTTGGAGAAGACTCTTGAGAGTCTCTCGGACTGCAAGGAGATCCAATCAGTCCATTCTGAAGGAGATCAACCCTGGGATTTCTTTGGAAGGAATGATGCTAAAGCTGAAACTCCAGTACTTTGGCCACTTCATGCAAAGAGTTGACTCATTGGAAAAGACTCTGATGCTGGGAGGGATTGGGGGCAGGAGGAGAAGGGGACGCCCGCGGAGGAGATGGCTGGATGGCATCACTGACTCGGCACAACTGAGCAAGTAAACTGACCTGAAGCAACTCAGCAGCAGCAGGAGCAGACACGCTTCAGGAATGCGCTGAGGTCAGGGCTGCATTTCTTCACTAACTATGGGATCCTTTAACACCATAATGTGTGCATGTGTGCTAAGTCGCTCAGTCCTGTCTGGCTCTCTGCGACCCGATGGACTGTAGCCCACCAGGCTCCTCTTGGATTCTCCAGGCAAGATTACTGGAGTGTAATCCCTTCTCCAAGGGATATTCCCAACCCAGGTCTCCCACACTGCAGGCAGACTCTTCACCAGCTGAGCCACAGCAGCCAGTTTAAAATCTCATGCAGCTTCTGCACAGGTGCATTTCTGATGCTATGAACTCTACTGACAGTAGGTAGATACACCGGTTAGACATCAAAAGTTTGATGCTATGTTGTTCTCTCCCACATAGTCTTTGACCTCGTATAAGGCAACAGATATACTCATCATGGACCTGAGAAGGACTGTCGGGGGGCTTTAAGCCTAGTTACTCATTACCAGAACAGTATGAGGTCCAACCCAGAGTCATCTGGGTTTGTGATTTCTCTGAACCTTGAAGACCTACAGTTCAGCAAGGTGTCCCTAGAACACAGATTACACAAAAAGGAACTGAACTGTGGATCTTGATGAAGTTCTTGTTTTTTCTCTATTACCAAGTTTTAGATGTTTCTGAAGCTTTTAGTTTTTTTCCTCTCTCTCTCATTTTTACCAAGCCAATAGATTTTCCTTTTTAATCCCCTGTGGGGTGGAGGGGGAAAGCACAGTCACTGTCTTCAGGAATACTGAACTTTTGCATGCACTCTGGTACAGAAATAATTCCAAAAGCAAAGCACGCACTTAAAACTTGCTCATGTCCTGCACATCACACATGATTCACTAATGCTATTTTTGAAGCTTAAAAATTTTTAAAGGAAATTCAAAAACAAAAACAAAATTATTGCCAGAGATATCCATCCATTACTAACAGCTAGTCAGTATACTTACACGATAATTTGATTCAAGTGAAAAAAAGATTTCATTTCATAAATCTATTGTCAACACTCAAGGGAAATAAAATACCAGAGCTTGAATTTTCTAAAACAAATAGTTTTATAATTTCAGTTGCTAGGATAAGACTGTGTTTATACAGACACTTATTACCGCAAAGCAATCTGCAAATTATTTTACAGCTCTGTTAGTGAATGGATCTAATTAAAAACTCACTGTCATGATAAACACTCCATATTATTCTCACAGTTATTTACTGAAGGTTTACTAGCAAATTACCTAATTCACTAATGCTATTTTTGAAGCTTAAAAATTTTTAAAGGAAATTCAAAAACAAAAACAAAATTATTGCCAGAGATATCCATCCATTACTAACAGCTAGTCAGTATACTTACACGATAATTTGATTCAAGTGAAAAAAAGATTTCATTTCATAAATCTATTGTCAACACTCAAGGGAAATAAAATACCAGAGCTTGAATTTTCTAAAACAAATAGTTTTATAATTTCAGTTGCTAAGATAAGACTGTGTTTATACAGACACTTATTACCGCAAAGCAATCTGCAAATTATTTTACAGCTCTGTTAGTGAATGGATCTAATTAAAAACTCACTGTCATGATAAACACTCCATATTATTCTCACAGTTATTTACTGAAGGTGTTACTAGCAAATTACCTAATCGAAACTCCTGTTCCTCTATAAACATCACCTGTGCCTTGACCTTTATCCCAGTGCTTGTAAAATGATTCCATTCTCATGAGCAGTATAGTAA
The DNA here is from genome assembly GCA_006408675.1 of Madoqua kirkii. Lineage (NCBI taxonomy): Eukaryota > Metazoa > Chordata > Mammalia > Artiodactyla > Bovidae > Madoqua > Madoqua kirkii. Next base: position 19,160 of record SJYC01040148.1, on the reverse strand, counting down.
TTGCCAAAGGAAAGAAAGAAGGAAGGTGGGGGGTACAGAGGAAAAGGTGGGAGAGAATGAACGAGGAGAAAGAGAGAGAGAGAAAAGGGTAATTGCTGTATTTTCTCAGTTACCTCTTCTAATAACTTGTTAACTTATCTGTAACTTTGTAGTCTCTTTGGTGAACTTTTCAGAAAACACCTTTCTTCCTTACATCTTTATCCCTGTGACTTTGTTTTTATTCTCTGCCTGATAACATCTCTCAGCATTCTATATCATCTCCATCTTACATCCAAGGCTTTTTGCTGCCTTTCCCCCCCTGATTTCTATTTAACACCTTCCATTACTAAGTCTTCTTAGCTTCACTCAATTCAGTTCAGTTCAGTCATTCAGTCATGTCTGACTCTTTGTGACCCCGTGAATCGCAGCACGCCAGGCCTCCCTGTCCATCACCAACTCCCAGAGTTTACTCAGACTCATGTGCATCGAGTCAGTGATGCCATCCAGCCATCTCATCCTCTGGTGTCCCCTTCTCCTCCTGCCCCCAATCCCTCCCAGCATCAGAGTCTTTTCCAATGAGTCAACTTTTTGCATGAGGTGGCCAAAGGACTGGAGCTTCAGCTTTAGCATCATTCCTTCCAAAGAAATCCCAGGGCTGATCTCCTTCAGAATGGACTGGTTGGATCTCCCTGCAGTCCAGGGGACTCTCAAGAGTCTTCTCCAACACCACAGTTCAAAAGCATCAGTTCTTCAGCACTCAGCCTTCTTCACAGTCCAACTCTCACATCCATACATGACCACAGGAAAAACCATAGCCTTCACTAGATGGACCTTAGTCGGCAAAGTAATGTCTCTGCTTTTGAATATGCTACCTAGGTTGATCATAGCTTTCCTTCCAAGCTTCACTACTTGCCCTCAATAAATGACATAATTAATAGACAATCAAACACAAACTCAGGGTGGTCCATCTGACGATGGTATCAGCCTCAGTGATCAATTCCTCAGTTCCTGTGCCAAATACTTGATATTAAAATACTCAATCTCACAATAGTTTCCAGGTATTTCTAAGACACCGGCCAGCAACAGTCATCTTGTATGACTGTTGGCTAAAAGGTTAACATCTGAAGCTTAGGCAAAAATGTTTAATGAAACATTATTGTGTGCTTACAGAGACCAGGCACTCTGCTAGGAGGTGGGAAACAGTGGTGAATAAGAAAGATCTAGACTTGACTCTCATGAAGTTAACAACCAAGTGTAGGAGACAGACTTTAAGAACCAATACCTTAATACATTTATGGGGGTTCTGTTATGGAGGTGCAGTTACAGGGGTTCTGGGGAAACGACAGCGCCATGAAAGCTTGTAACCTGACAGCCGAGCCTCCACTGGTATCATGGAAAGCTGCTCCAAGAAACTGACATTCAGACCAAGCCCTGAAGGATGGTTACCAAGTGAAAAGTGAGAAAAGAAGGGCTCCAACTGGAAGAATAGCAAGCCCCAGGTCCGGAGGCTGGGGAGTAAGAGAAAGCACAAGGAAGCCAGAGCACCTGGAGCAGAGAAACCTCCAGGCGCGGTGAACTGCAGAGACAGGCCAGGGCAAACCTGACCGTGCCCCTGGGCGGCGAGTGCAGGACGTCGGCAGAGAAGCGAGAAAGACTTGCGTTCTAGGAACACTGTGTGGTAGTGCCGGAGAGAAGGGGCTGCTAGGGGCTAAGAGCAGAAGCAAGGACAGCAGTCAGGATACTGCTGAGAGTCGGGAAGGAAGAGATGCACAATGTGGGAACTGCAGACACAAAAAGAGAGTATTCAGGAGATGTTTAGGAAACGAAAGAAGCAGAAGCAAGTAGCAAATATTTGATTCATTTTCTGAGCTTCTCTGATAGCCCAGCTGGTAAAGAATCCGCCTGCACTGCAGAAGACCTGGGTTCGATCCTGGGCTGGGAAGATAACCTGGAGAAGGGAAAGGCTACCCACTCCAGTGTTCTGGCCTGGAGAATCCCATGGACTGTATGGTCCACGGAGTCACAAAGAGTCAGACGCAACTTTCACTCTGTTTCTTACCGAAATCTTTGTCCACTTTTTATTACTTTTTTCTGAGTTTTATTAAATCTTCTTTTCTAGTGGAGTACAGCTGATTTATAATGATATGTTAATAGTTTCAAGTGTACTGCAAAGTGATTCAGTTATACATATACATGTCTCTATTCTTTTCAGATTCTTAAGTACTCTTTTATCAAAGACATAGCAACTATGGATTACAAGCTTTCCAAGAATAAGCACATAACAAAATGTGGAATTTAAGTACTCCTGGAGTATCAGAGAAAACACAGATACCTATTTCTCACAATAGGATCTTGGAAGATTACTTTTAATTTTTCAGAACACCATTTTTCTTCATCTGTAACATGGGGATAAAATAACCTATTTCTTTCTGCTACTTAGTAGAATCCTTCTGCTACTTAAACAATATGGTATGAAAGTGAAGAGAAGTGAAAGTCACCCTGTTGTGTCCAACTCTTTGTGGCCCCATGGACCAAACAGTCCATGGATTCTGCAGGCAAGAATATTGGAGTGGGTAGCCTTTCCCTTCTCCAGGGGATCGTCCCAACCCAGGGATCAAAACATGATCTCCTGCATTGCAGGCAGATTATTTACCAACTGAGCCATAAGGAAAGCCCAAATAAGATGGTATATTACACAAGAAATGATCTTTAGACTTCTGGAATACAACAGGTATTAAAGAAAAGTTAGCTAGGACTTTTATCCTGAGAGTCATGACTGTGAATATAATTATCACATTATAATTTTCCAGGCTGCTTAAGAGTTCCAGGTGGCTAAACGTTGGATCCCCCAGCTTGTATGTGTGTGTGTGTGTGTGTGTGTGTGTGTGTGTGTGTGTGTGCATGCACACTTACTCGCTCAGTTGTGTCTAGTTCTTCATGACCCCATGGACAGTAGCCCACCAGGCTCCTCTGTCCATGGGATTCTCCAAGCAAGAATACTGGAGTGCTAGCCATTTCCTCCTCCCGGGGAGCTTCCTGATACAGGGATCAAGCCCCAGCCTCCTGCAGCTTCTGCACTGGCAGGGAGATTCTTTACCACCGAGTCACTTGGGAAGTCTCCAGCGTTTATCACATACATTGTCACCCCTGACTGTGGTATTTAGGAATAACTAATTTTGGGAAACTAGAAATCTGGTTGTTTAAAGCCAAGTTTGTGGTACATTATTACGAGCACAACATACGAAATGCTTGGCTGGATGACTTACAAGCTGGAATCAAGACTGTCAAGAGAAATGTGAACAACTTCAGATATGCAGATGACACCACTTTAATAGCAGAAAGTGGAACTAAAGAGTCTCTCGACGAAAGTGGAAGAGGAGAGTGAAAAAGCTGGCTTAAAACTCAACATTGAAAAAATGAAGATCTTGGTGCCCAGTCCCATCACTTCATGACAAATAGATGGGGAAACAATGGAAACAGTGTCAGACGTTATCCTTTTGGTCTCCAAAATCAATGCAGATGAAGACTGCACTCATGAAATTAAAAGACGCTTGCTCCTTGAAAGAAAAGCTATGACAAACCTAGACAATATATTAAAAAACAGAGATATCACTTTGCCAGCAAAAGTCCATCTAGTCAAAGCTATGGTTTTTCCAGTAGTTTTATGTACAGATGTGAGAGTTAGACCATAAAGAAGGCTGAGCGCAGAAGAACTGACACTTTTGAACTGTGGTGTTGGAGAACACTCTTGAGAGTACCTTGGACTACAACGAGATCTGAACAGTCAATCCTAAAAGAAATCAGTCCTGAATATTCATTGGAAGGACTGATGCTGAAGCTGAAACTCCAATACTTTGACCACTTGATGCAAAGAACTGATTCATTTGAAAAGACTCTGATGCTGGGAAAGATTGAAGGCAGTAGGAGAAGGGGATGACAGAGGATGGGATGGTTGGATGGCATTACTGACACAATGGACATGAGTTTGAGCAAAATCAGGGAGATCGTGAAGGACAGGGAAGCCTGGTGTGCTACAGTCCATGGGGTCCCAAAGAGCCAGACATGACTTAGCCACTAAACAACAACAGCAGCAACATTTGTGAATTCTGGTACATCCCCACATTTTCCTAAATCCTTAGCATTTGGATTTTCATCTTTGCACTTTCGGTTGATGTCAAAAACTACCAAACACCACAATTTATGGAACTTGTGTGGTGCTAAAAATGTATCCACTGGAAATTATGTTCCTGAATGGGTTCTGCTTAAAAGATGTAACAGGTCTGAACAAAAAATTTTCAGGTTGTATTACTATATTTGGGACTTCCTCAGTCCCAGCAGTAAAGAATCCACCTGCAGTGGAGGAAGTACAGATTTGATCCCTGGTTCAGGAAGATCTCTTAGGGGATAGCATGGCAACCCACTCCAGTATTCTTGCTTGGAGAATCACACAGACAGAGGAGCCTGGCAGGCTACACACACTCCATGGAGCTGCAAAGAGTTGGGCATGACTCAAGTGAATAACTGCACATCATTATATCTAACGTAAAGGTCATGTATGTATATATAATATATGTCACTAGTCTGCTTATATAGTCTGCTTATATAGTCAAGAGGACAGCTTATGAGAGTATAAACCAATATACATAGTTTAAACCCTTTAAAAGCCATACATATATAAACTAGTGAAAACAACAGAATGGTAAAGACTAGAGATCTCTTCAAGAAAATTAGAGATACCAAGGGAACATTTCATGCAAAGATGGGCTTGATAAAGGACAAAAATGGTATGGACCTAACAGAAGCAGAAGATATTAAGAAGAGGTAGCAGGAATACACAGAAGAACTGTACAAAAAAGATCTTAACGACCCAGATAATCATGATGATGTGATCACTGATCTAGAGCCAGACATCTTGGAATGTGAAGTCAAGTGGGCCTTAGAAAGCATCACTATGAACAAAGCTAGTGGAGGTGACGGAATTCCAGTTAAGCTATTTCAAATCCTGAAAGATGAAGCTGTGAAAGTGCTGCATTCAATATGCCAGCAAATTTGGAAAACTCAGCAGTGGCCACAGTAAAGACTAGAGATCTCTTCAAGAAAATTAGAGATAGCAAGGAAATATTTCATAGAAAGATGGGCTCGACAAAGGACAGAAATGGTATGGACCTAATAGAAGCAGAAGATATTAAGAAGAGGTGGCAAGAATACAAGGAAGAACTGTGCAAAAAAGATCTTCAAGACCCAGATATTCATGATGATGTGATCACTCATCCAGAGCCAGACATCTTGGAATGTGAAGTCAAGTGAGCCTTAGGAAGCATCACGATGAACAAAGCTAGTGGAGGTGATGGAATTCCAGTGGAGCTGTTTCAAATCCTGAAAGATGATGCTGTGAAAGTGCTACACTCAATATGTCAGCAAATTTGGAAAACTCAGCAGTGGCCACAGGACTAGAAAAGGTCAGTTTTCATTCCAATCCCAAAGAAAGGCAATGCCAAAGAATGCTCAAACTACCACACAATTGCACTCATCTCACATGCTAGTAAAGTAATGCTCAAAATTCTCCAAGCCAGGCTTCAGCAATACATGAACTGTGAACTTCCTGATGTTCAAGCTGGTTTTAGAAAAGGCAGAGAAACCAGAGATCAAATTTCCAACATCCACTGGATCATGGAAAAAGCAAGAGAGTTCCAGTAAAACATCTATTTCTGCTTTATTGACTATGCCAAAGTCTTTGAACTCCGGGAGATGGTGATGAACAGGGAGGCCTGGCGTGCTGCAACTCATGGGGTCAAAAAGAGTCAGACACAACTGAGCTACTAAACTGAACTGAAATGTAACTGATGCAAAAGGCATCTTTTATTCATTTCATTGACTCTGTCAGTTAATTTATGTTTTATAAGCTCAGCCAAAATAATGTAACAACATCAAAGTATCATTAGAAACCCCTTCACAGATCACAGCCTTGTCAGGGTGAAGGGACTTGCATAACAATGAAGCTCGAGTCACCAACTGGAATCAAGACTTCCGGAAGGAATATTAACAACCTCCGATATGCAGATAATGCCATTCTAATAGCAGAAAGTTAAGAGGAAGTGAAGAGCCTTTTGAGGAAGGTGAGTGGAAAAGGAAAAAGCTGCCTTGAAATTAAACTAAGACTGGTATCTAGTTCCATCACTTCTTGGCAAATATATGGGAAAAAGTGGAATCATTGACAGACTTTATTTTCTCGGGCTCCAAAATCACTACCAATTGTGATTACAGCCATGAAATTCAAAGATGCTTGCTCCTTGGGAAAAAAGCTATGACCAACCTAGACAGCATATTAAAAAGCAAAGACATTACATTGCTGATAAAGGTCCATATAGTCAAAGCTTTAGTTTTTTCAGTGGTCATGTATGGAAGTGACTGTTGGACCATAAAGAAGGCTGTGGTGGTTTAGTCACTAAGTCTCTAAGTCATGTCCACCTCTTATGACCTCATAGACTATAGCCCGCCAGGCTCCTCTGTCCATCGGATTTTCCAGGCAAGAATATTGGGGTGGTTTGCCATTCCTCCTCCAAGGGATCTTCTGACGCAGGGATCAAACCCAGGTCTCCTGCACTTCAAGCAGATTCTTTACCAACAGAGCTACCAGAATTTCCTGAAGAAGGCTGAGTGCTGAAGAATTTATGTCTTTAAATTATGGAGCTGGAGAAGACTCTTGAGAGTCCCTAGGTCTGAAAGGAGATCAGATCAGTCAATCCTACAGGAAATCAACCCTGAATGTTCATTGGAAGGACTGATGCTGAAGCTGAAGCTCCAATACTTTGGCCACCTGATGCAAAGAACTGACTCACTGGAAAAGACCCTGAAATTGGGAAAGACTGAAGGCAAAAGGAGAAGATGGTGACAGAGAATGAGACGGTTAGAGAGCATCACCAATTCAATGGCATGAATTTGAACAATCTCTGGGAGATATTGGAGGACAAGGAAGCCTGGCATGCTGCAGTCCATGGGGTCACAAAGAGTTGGATACAACTTAACAATAACAGGGTTTCCCTGGTGGCTCAAAGGTTAACGTGCCTCCCTCGAACGGGGGAGACCCGGGTTCGATCCCTGGGTCTAGAAGATCCCCTAGAGAAGAAAATGGTAACCCACTCTAGTATTCTTGCCTGGAAAATCCCATGGATGGAGAAGCCTGGTAGGCTACAGTCCATGGGGTTGCAAAGAGCAACTTCACTTTCACTTAACAATAACAACAAATCACTTTTACCTATGAGCCAGATGCTGGAAAACTTTCACAAATGTCTGTTTGTTTGTAACCATCTACACTTTTATTATGTACCTTTTACAGATGGAAAAACTAAAGCTAAGAAAAGGTAAGTAACTTTGCCTCAAGTCAACTGAGATATCCACGTGAAAACTCTAGTGCCCATATCTCAATCCAATCACCGAAATTCCTTGTTTACTTCTTTTAAGGCCTCCTATCTATCTATGCTGCCTGAGGAAGCAAATTGGTCTCATTCCTTTGTGTTCCAAGTCAACCACTCCCTGTCCCTCTATCCAAGATGTCACAGAAGCTTTATTTCCTCTGCTGTCTCTGTGCAGGTAGGTGGCGTTAAATTCATTGGGTTAGTTTTCTTTTAATCAAATGTTAAATCCTTTAATTTCCACAAGCAAATGGGTACTCTACAGAGGTCGGAGTGATGTCAACAGACCAGAAGTTACCTATATAAAGTCATCATAATCAGAAGGAGGATAGACATCAACAAAATCTACTAATTCTGAAACAACAGATAAGGAGAAAGAACTCTAGCTTAAATTTAGTTAATTGTGTAGTCTTGGAGCCACAGTTACTACCAGAAATATTCAGAATATTTTGATTTGGCATACAGATATTCTTCTATTTGGATAAACCAGTATTTCTAAAATGAAATTTATTTGGGCAAATGAAGTACTATTTTCATATCATGGTATACTAAAACATAGATAATAAAAACATAGGCAATAAAAAAATTAAACTTTGAGACAGCAGCACAGGATGCAACCAATAGGGCCCTTTTTAAGAAAGACAATAGCTAGCTGGCTAGAAATGATATGGAAAACATATTTTATTTTTTGAGGAAAGAGACATATTTAACAGGTAACCACCAAGGATGATTGCATAGATTAGTACTCAAATGTTTGCCAACATAGTTAAACTTGATTTTTATCTTCATGACCCCAAGTAGTTGGCTAGAACAAGTGTTTCATATTTCAACCTGTAGTTCCAGTGATCAAAAACCACTAGGGGTGCCTCCCTGGTGGTTCAGTGGTAAAGAATCCACCTGCCAATGCAGGAGACATGGGTTCAATCCCTGGTCCGAGAAGATCCCACATGCTGCAGAGCAGCTAAGCTCACGTGCCACAACTAGTGAGCCTGTGTTCTAGAGCCAGGGAGCAGTGACTACTGAAGCCCACGTGCCCTAGAGCCCATGCTCCACAAGAGAAGCCACTGCAATGAAAAGCCTTCGAACCACAACTGGAGATCAGCCTCCATGCGCCGCAACTGGAGAAAAGCCTACTCGGCAACAAAGACCCAGCACAGCCAAAAATAAATAAATAAAATTAATTTAAAAAAGAAAAAGCACTAGGGCTCAGAACTCAAAATGTCCTGATTCACCACATAAATTTGAGGACACAAACATCCCAGATCTCTTTTTTGAAATGCAATGGTGCTAAGGGTTCACTATCGTCATCATAATTAAAGGATCCATATATTTGGGGCTTTACCTTATCCCACACTATTTATAACTCATAAACCTATTTTCACTTTCACTTTAGCTCTCTGTGGTACACAGTCAAGGAAAATTTTTCAATGAAATTTTGATGCTGATTAAAAGAAAAGCAATCTCCAGGGTATAAGCCAATCCTTTGCAGCAGCTGTGTCCAGCTCCATTTTATAAAGGAACGGGCTGGGGAGAAAGCACTTGGAATAAATAAGCAGTGGCCAGTCGGGGTCATATAGAAGGAGGGAGGCTAATGGTAACAATTAATATCGTGCCTGAAAGACAAAGACAAAGCCTGGAGTCAGAAGGCCAGGGGTGATGGAACAAATGCCTTCGACTATGGATGAACAGAATAGCAGACAAAATACACTGGAATGAATAGGACAAGCAGTGGGCTGACCTGAGGTTGAAAGGCAACCCAAGTGATCATATCAGGTCTGGAATTTGTGGTCTGGGGCCAAAACAAGAATAGTCTGGAGTAATTTCAAGAGATGGCATGGGCACCCATTTTGAAGGACCAAGTGCAAACCAGTATTCATCCTAACACAGAATTCTCCAATTCCAGCCTCCTAAAACCAGTTCAGCTGTGGCTATTGAACAGGGTTTACATGCTAGTTTGCCATCTTCCCTGGTGGCTCAGCTCATAAAGAATCTGCCCACAATGCAACAGATCTGGGCTCAATCCCTGGGTTGGGAAGATCCCCTAGAGAATGGAAAGGCTATCCCACTTCAGTATTCTGGCCTGGAGAATTCCAGGACTTTATAGTCCATGGGGTCACAAAGAGTAGGACACAACTGAGTGACTTTCTTTTACTTTTACTTTGCCATCTTTGTTTATAAGCACAAAGACAAAAGTTTTTTAAAAAGAACCTCCACAGTCCACTTCATTAATCTCTCAACTTGCCACCTTCCGCCTACACCTCAGGTTGTATGCCAGTTAAATCTACAACAGCTATATTTTTAAACCTCATTATTATCACTGCAATTATCCTCATTCCTTCTTACTGACACTCCATACAGTTAGTCTGAATTCAGTCCAAGGCAAAAAAAAAAAAAAAAAAAGCATATACTAGCTTAAATAAATTCACATAAACATAACTCAGATTGTCTCAAAATCACTCATATAATTTTTAAGCAGCTCTAATCTGATTTACAGTTCAAATTCAAAGTTGGTTCTATACCAAGTACAAATATCTCCAAAACAATGACAAAAGAAGTCAGAGGCCAAGACCTCAATTAAAGCATAGTCTATACTAAAGTATGTAGAGATTATCACTGGAAATGCCTATGATATCAAGATAAATATAATAGTTGAGATTACATGTGTAAAAATAAGCACAGGCTGAAATGGAAGCTTCATTACAAGGGGTTCAGGGAATAATTTAGCAATTCTATATCCATCTTGACCCATCTATATCTGAACATCAATACACACCTTACTTTGTGTGTGTGTGTGTGTGTGTGTGTGTGTGTGTGTGTGTATTAAATAGGAATACTTGCACTTGCTTGACAATAAGAGAAATCTAGTGAAAGGAAATAATAGACCAAACATAGTACCTCTCACTTTACCTATCTATCCATTCTAAATGCATTTTTTTCAAGGCAAGGATACATGGGTACAGCAAACTGATTCCTTTTCTCCCTCATTACCAGATGTCTTCTTCAATCATCACAAAGGTTGAATACTAAGCTATCAAATACATAAAAAGATATTATCTCAATAAACAACTTTGGTAAAAGATGTTCATGCTACATAGACAAATATAACTTCACAATTACTTCAAGTTTCTTCTTCTGTTATAAATGCTGCCTTTTAGCATCTGTAATCCCAAAGATTCCTGTCCATTTGAAAACAGTTTGGAAGACAAGACTCAAGCTGACTTACAAAATATAGTCGCTACTTCTCTGAAGCTACGAGAGGGTTTGCTTAAGAATAAACCCATTATCACTGAAAAACCTCTTATGTGACAATGTCTGTCTGTCTGTTCCTAAATATCTCCATTAATTTAGCTCTATTTACTTAGCTTCACCAAGATGGTGTCCATTCATTCATTCATTCAAATATTCACTATTCCATCACCCCTCTAGAACTAATCCATTTGCTAGCCAAGATGGGACTTAAAGTTCCCCAAGAATCTAATCAAAAGTGATCCACATTCCTATGTATACACTGACCTTTAGGCTCTGAGACTCTGTCTTTCAATAAGGCCCGACCTTACCCAATGAGGGGCTTCTCTGGTGGCTTAGCTGTTAAAGAATCCATTTGCAATGTGGAAGACCTGGGTTCAATCCCTGGGTTGGGAAGATCCCCCAGAGAAAGGAATAGCTACCCACTCCAGTATTCTGAGAATTCCATGGACTTATACAGCCCATGGGGTTGCAAAGAGTTGAACATGACTGAGCAACTTTCACTTCACTTTCACTGTATCCAATGAGAGGAGTTGAGCTTTCCATGTCCCAATCTCTGTCGCAACAGCTCAACCCAGAAGCTCCCCAGAAGTCCTAGATCCAGGCTTAGCTTTGCTCTCCAGTGTTTCCAGTATTCAAGGTTCTGCTGCTGGGTCAGTTCTTCCATCCAGGTCTTGGCTGGATATTGCTCTATCTTCCTAAAAATCCCTGCCTGCCTGCTATGCCTGCTGCTAAGTTACCTCACCATGAAAACCTACTCTACCTCCAGTTATGATATTGACAAAATTGTCCTAGACTGATGCCACTTATGCATTTTGGGGGATAATGGTACCCACATATTCTTCACATTCATTGAATCCATGAATTATTCTCTGGGCATGCTTAGCCTTAAAAGTCTATACTAATTTCTCTATGTCTTGGTTTCTTTATCTGTAAAGGGAGATAATGTTAGTATATTCCACAGAGGATATGATGAAGACTTAATTATTTATAATACATTAAATATATAAACTTTATAAGTTTTGTAAGTATATAAAACTTAGAAACTTACAACAGAGCCTGAAGATAATACATACTTTATAAGTATTAGTATTATGATTACTGGTATTATTGACTTCCTCCAGTAAACTGTAGGATCTCTGAAGATAAAGACTGTCTCTTTCATTCTTAAAACCCTTCAGATCTAAAGGGTAATTTGCATATCTCAGGCAGTAAGTGGTTGTCAAGTAAATTTGAATTCCTAAGTACTTTAAAAAGATATCTAGAAATACTATATCTATCAGATAGCTGTTGAAAGTATGACCACAGAAATCCAATTGCCTAAACTCCCCTGGTGACCTAGTGGTTAAGGATCCGTCTGCCAATTCAGAGGACACAGGTTCAGTCCCTGGTCCCAGAAGATTCTACATGCTGCAGGACAGCTAAGTCCATGCAGCACAACCCCTGAAGCCCGTGAGTCTAGAGCCTGAGCCCCACAGCAGAAGAAAGCACCACAGTGAGAAGCCCATGTTAATGGTCTAGCGGTTTTCCCTACTTTCTTCAATTTCAGTCTGAATTTGGCAATAAGGAGTTCATGATCTGAGCCACAGTCAGCTCCTGGATTTGTTTTTGTTGACTGTATAGAGCTTCTCCATCTTTGGCTGCATAGAATATAATCAATCTGATTTCGGTGTTGCATCGGTTTGGTCAGTTTATAAATTAAGATTTAAAATGTATAATTAATTGTGTCAGCATTTTGAGGACACAATCTCTACCTGCTAATGTTTCTCTTCTTCCATTCAGTTCCTTCCTTGGATGGCAGTGTTTATAATACTGTGCATGGTCTTTGGGATCTATTGATTGTAACTTGGGAAATCTACAAACCAGGATTTTAAGAATATTTTTTCTCAAACTCAAGAACCTAAATAAGAATATGATCATGGTGTTTAGTTTGTTCTAGTATGTCTTCTTTATTTGTTTAATCCTTTGTTAAATCATTCAATCTATATTATTTGTTGAATGATGTGATTAAAAACACAGGCTCTGGAGTCAGATGTTATCACTTTCTAGGGGTATAACCTTGGTAGAGTTAAACAAACTAAGCCTTTTTTAAAATTTGTTGTGAAATAGGAATAATTTAGCTACTTCATAGATTTGTTTTGAGGACTACATGAGGTTATCCTGCAAAGTCAGACTGTTTGCTTCTTTGGGTCGTGGGCCTGACTTTCAGTCCTCGTGTGTCTTGGCACAGCACAGAGCGGACAGGCAGACAGGCCGACCGCTGCAGCACACTGTGATGTGCCCTGTTGGGGGTAGATGCCCGGAGGGTGGTGGCAGGATCATGGAGTGAGAACCCCGATGTACTCGTTGCACAGGGGCATTGTGGCTCTCCATTGCCCACTCTGAGAATGAACGTCAGCATCACCTTCAAAACTTGGCATCAAAATTAATGATGTGATAAAAGAGGAACTGTTTCATCAAGAAGCAACAATTAAAGAAAATGGTATTGCATCTTTGCATGGGAAGCTTGACCCATGATCTCAAAAAGTAAATTTAAAGATCCCAAAGAAATTTCTAGGTTAAAGAGCAGTATTATGAAATGACTGAATATCACTTTCTTAGGGATTTACCTACTGGGAGTAGTCAAATAACCTCAAGATTATGTGTCCTAGAGTTAAATTATCATGTGGTTACTGAGTTCTTTTAACTTTGTCTTTAAATTATTGTTTTACAACTTTCTGTTTTCTCTATCCCCCTTTATTCCATGCTCTCATCTGTTTTATTCCATATGGTTTTATTTTGCTCTAGTTATTTGGCTGTATGTAAATACTTCTTACTTGTAGGAGTAATTTTTACCTGTTCTCTGGTGATTTCTGGTATTGAAAGTAAATGACTCTGTCAAGTATATTTTCAGTGAACTTCTGCACAGAGACATTAACTCACTTTATGAATGCCTTCATATGTGAGATGAATTTTCCAGCTATGTATAATAAATCTGCTTATATCTTGGGGATATTTTTTCACATTCACAGATTTTATTGTTTTTTTATTAGATTACTTTTTTACCCTAAAACAAATTGCCTGCCAATGAGTTGCAATACATTAACTTTCAATGAAGAATAAAATGAAAGGGAGGATATGAAATTATAAATAAGATGTATAAATGGCATTATCCTAACAACAAGAGACTTATCATAGTCTAGTTTGTGGGGCATGTGATCACATTCCCATCATTGTTCATGGGCAGAACAACCTCACAATAGTTCATATAACCCTTTTGGTTAGGCTCGTGTTCCATAAAATGGGACTCAAACACCTGCTTCCCATAAAATTTTACAGGTTCTAATTTATTAAATACCTTTTATGATTGCCGACTTTTCTTGGTGCTAGTCTCTGTGAAGAATGAGTTATGAGTCACAGTGAATTCTATCTATAGAGGCCTGTGTGGTTTAGAAAGGGAAAAGTTATGCACAGGAATGCAGGTGAGGTTGGATTCCCATATAATATGCCTTGGATGCCACTTTGCTTGCTCTTTACTTCCTTGGACAAGAATATTTATCTTGCTTTTACCCGTAGATTCAGAACTTCTCACCCTTTGTGGTTATCTTTGAACACACGCATACACACACTCTTGACATACCAGAAGGTAGTTGGCTTACTCTCAAAATCTGTTCTTGCTCTCAGTTTAACTCTCTCTCTCTTAAAATTCTGCCTTGCAACATGTTATTTATATACCTAGCAGAATGCCTACCACAAAGTATACACACATATGCGCACATGCTTATGTACACATACTGAGGATTTAAAAGCACTGTGCTAAACTCTCTACATATGTTATTTCATGTAATTATCACCTAACCTATGATGTAAATACTCTTATTATTCCTATTTTACCAAAGAAGAAATGGAAATATTGGGAGTTTGAATAACTTTGTTCAAGGTTATACAACTAGTAAATGGAAAAGCCAGGCTTTGGAACAGAAGGCTTTAAACTCTGAAGGCCACATGCTGGACTGCTGGACTATCCCTTCTCTTATTCACTCATTGGTGCATGAGTGAATGCTTGTCTCCATCACTCAACTGGAAGCTTCTTGCATCTTTTCTCTCTAAGCCTGTATGGCACCAGCCATGGACTTGACAGAAACAAATACTATTGACTCAACTGTACACTTGGCCAAGGGCATAAGGATTCTGATCTATACACCTTCCTCTATCATATCAATCAAAAGACAGTGTATTTCACTGTATAAAGTTAAGTGAAGTGAAAGTCACTTAGTCATGTCTGACTCTTTGCAACCCCAAGGACTATATGGTCTATGGAATTCTCCAGATCAGAATACTGGAGTGGGTAGCCTTTCCCTTCTCCAGGGGATCATATAGCTAATGTGTTTAAAGTGAAAGCAAAGACAGGATTCACATACTGAGCATTATCCAAGCTTATACTGTAATATAAAACGTTAATATGCTCTTAAGAATTATTAAGAGAAGTTGACATTTGAGAGATAGTAACTAATTAGAATCTCATGATACTAGCACTTTGAAAAGAGCCTGAAGAAACTAGAAGATTTGTATAAGATTGAGTGAGATGATTAAAGGTGTTAAATATGGTATTTGTGAAGAAATGACTTGAGAACATGTAACATAAAAAAGAGAAGCTTATGGTTAGATAATGACTTCAGAGATATGAAGATTTTGAAAGAAACTGATAGTGACCCACTTTGTATTTAATTTACACCCAAGAGGAAATGTACTTAAATTAAAATGTTTGGTTTCATATTTATTATTTATCCAACATAATATACTTGATGTCCACTGTGATCAACCACAAAGGCTTTAAAATAAGACAGAAATTCATACACATTAAGTTGTATCGTTGCCACTGTCCAATTGAAGTGGCAAATTTTTTACTGGCTCTAAAATGTTGTTGTTGTTCAATTGCTCAGTTGTATCTGACTCTTTGTGACCCCTTGGACTGCAGCACACCAGGCTTCCCTGTCCTTTACCGTCTCCTGGAGCTTGCTCAAACTCATGTCTATTGAGTCAGTGATGCCATCCAACTATCTCGTCCTCTGTTGTCCCCTTCTCCTGTTGCCTTCTATCTTTCCCAGTATCAGGGTCTTTTAAAAATGTAGAGGGAAGTTATTTTACAGATCCATGGGTAGAATAATTTTGGGAAAAAAAAAGGCAAATAGAAGTTTTCATCTCTAATTAAAAAAAAATAGATGACATAACATTTTATCTTGATTCAATTTTTCCCAGGCAGTCAAGATAGCAAAGTCTAGGTCTACTGATACCTGATTATATATTTTAGTGATCATACTTAATCTGTGAAAATGCAAATGTTGTCTCTTATTTGTATATCTGAAACCAAATAGAACAATTGTCAATTTGTGACCTATTTGCTTTTGTCTCCTTGGGTTTAGAACAATGTACAGTACATTAACATCTTCAAATGTTTATTAAATTAAATGAAAGAAGTCATTTGGTATCTTGCAGTGAACTCACTGTTAGACTGTGAGCAGTATGAGACCAAGGTCCATGTTAGATTCCTCTGTTCTCTACAGTGTCTTGGATAGTATCTAGTCTACAGTAAGTATATTAACTTAATATATAAGAATAATTTCTAAAAAATTCAGCATAGTTTTTTTACCACGTTTTTCAATTAGATGATGATTCAGTTCAGTTAAGTTCAGTCGTTCGGTCGTGTCTGACTCTTTGTGACCCCATAAACTGCAGCCTGCCAGGCCTCCCTGTCCATCACTGACTCCCAGAGTCCACCCAAGCTCATGTCCATTGAGTCGGTGATGCCATCCAACCATCTCATCCTCTGTTGTCCCCTTCTCCTCCTGCCCTCGGTCTTTTCCAGCATCAGGGTCTTTTCCAGTGAGTCAGCTTTTCACCTCAGGTGGCCAAAGTATTGGAGTTTCAGCTCCAACATCAGTCCTTCCGATGAATATTCAGGATTGATCCCCTTTAAGATAGACTGGTTGGGTCTCCTTGTAGTCCAAGGGACTCTCAAGAGTCTTCTCCAACATCACAGTTCAAAAGCCTCAATTCTTCGTTGCTCAGCTTTCTTTATAGTCCAACTCTCTTTCTTTATAGTCCAACATCCATACATGACTACTGGAAAAACCATAGTATTGACTAGACGGACCTTTGTTGACAAAGTAATGTCTCTAATCTTTAATATTCTGTCTAGGTTGGTCACAACTTTTCTTCCAAGGAGCAAGTGTCTTTTAATTTAATTGCTGCAGTCATAATCTGCAGTAATTTTAGAGCCCCCCCATCCCCCAAATAGAATCTGCCACTGTTTCCAATGTTTCTCCATCTATTTGCCATGAAGTGATGGGACCAGATGCCATGATCATCATTTTCTGATTGTTGAGCTTTAAGCCAACTTTTTCACTCTCCTCTTTCACTTTCATCAAGAGGCCCTTTAGTTCTTCTTCACTTTCTGCCATAAGGGTGGTGTCATCTGAATATCTGAGGTTATTGATATTTCTCCCTCTAATCTTGATTCCAACTTGTGCTTCATTCAGCCCAGCATTTCTCATGAGGTAGTCTGCATGTAAGTTAAATAATCACTGTAACAATATACAGCCTTGACGTACTCCTTTTCCTATTTGGAACCAGTCTGTTGTTCCATGTCCGGTTCTAACTGTTGCTTCCTGATCTACATACAGATTTCTCAAGAGGTAGATCAAGTGGTTTGGTGTTCCCATCTCTTTCAGAATTTTCCCCAGTGTATTGTGATCCACACAGTCAAAGGCTTTGGCATAGTCAATAAAGCAGAAATAGATGTTTTTCTGGAACTCTCTTGTTTTTTCGATGATCCAACGGATGTTGGAAATTTGATCTCTGGTTCCTCTGCCTTTTTTAAAACCAGCTTGAACATCTGGAAGTTCATGATTCATGTATTGCTGAAGCCTGGCTTGGAGAATTTTGAGCATTACTTTACTAGCATGTGAGATGAGTGCAATCGTGGTAGTTTGAGCATTTATTGGCATTGTCCTTCTTTGAGATTGAAATGAAAACTGACCTTTTCTAGTCCTATGGCCACTGCTGAGTTTTCCAAATTTGGTGGTATACTGAGTGCAGCACTTTTACAGCATCATCTTTTAGGATTTGAAATAGGTCAACTGGATTTCTATCACCTCCACTGGCTTTGTTCGTAGTGATGCTTCGTGAAGGCATTAATTAATTTATCTGTGATGTCCATAATATTAAGTATTTTCCCCTTGTATTTAATGGTATATTTGTGAAAAATATATGGGGATCTCTGGACTTGAGCACCTAGCATAAAGTAAAGTAAAATTTATTGAAAATTAATGATTGCGTCTATCTTCAGTTATTTTTCTGTGCTCTATGGAAAGATTTGTTTTAGTATTTTAAATCAATTTCTTTGTAACATCCTATTACCCCAATATTTGCAAAAAGCTTTATTTCCTTCAAAAAGTTCTTTTTTTCTTGAAAAATTTTAAATATTTTTGTTAGAAATGAAATGGTTTCATAAAAATTACTGTTCGTCATTAGTGCCTTCATTCCTTGTTAATGAAGGTTAGTATAGCTTTGACTTTATTACATGATCATAGTGCATGATGTTTATTTGTTTAAATAAAACATGAGATTATAAAATATTCCAATATGTAAAAATTGTTGTTCAGTCACTAAGTTGTGTCTGACTCTTTGAGACCTCATGGGCTGTAGCATGCCAGGCTCCTCTGTCCTCCACTATCTCCCAGAGTTTGCTCAAATTCATGTCCATTGAATCGGTGATGCTATCTAAGCATCTCATGCTCTGCCACCCCCTTCTCCTTTTGCCTTCAGTCTTTCCAAGCATCAGGGTCTTTTCCAGTGAGTCAGCTCTTCTCATCAAGTGACCAGTGTATTGGAGCTTTTGCTTCAGCAGCAGTCCTTCCAGCAAATAAAAGCAGCATTCCTATTTTAGAGTTAAGTTATACTTGTTTTGTATTTTCAGCATTTAGTTTAAGAAGGCAAGAAAGATCTATTATTGGATTCTATAAGGTAACTGATAAATATATATGCTTATCCATTTCACTTATATTATGAAGTCTTTCAATGTTAATAAATATTACAAATAATTATACTATATGTTCTATATTTTTAAATTCCATGTTTTATCATTACAATACATAATGATAAAAACAGAAATTTCCCCATTAAATGGCATTGCAAAAATATAGGTATGCAATTTCTATTAGTAGAAACTTTGTTGTATCCCATTTTTGCCATTATAAGGAGCTCACTGATGAACATCCTTGTAGATGAATACTTTAGAATTTTCTTTTTTATTTTAATAAGTTAAATAAGTAGAAGAGAAATTGTTAAATCAAACGATACCCACATTTTTCAGATTCTGACAGTTCAGTTCAGTTCAGTCGCTCAGTCGTGTCCGACTCTTTGCGACCCCATGAATCGCAGCACGTCAGGCCTCCCTGTCCATCACCATGTCCCGTTCATTCAGACTCACATTCATCGAGTCCGTGATGCCATCCAGCCACCTCATCCTCAGTCGTCCCCTTC
>SJYC01040145.1:0-38401 GCA_006408675.1 Madoqua kirkii | reverse complement strand
TTGTACAATGTCACGAACCTCCATCCATCATTCATCAGGCGCTCTGTCTATCAGATCCAGCCCCTTAAATCTATTTCTCACTTCCACTGTATAATCATAAGGTGTCGGGACCAGCTCAACAAGCAGGGCTTCCAAAAGCACGATATGGTGAGAGAATGAGAGACAAGACACAAGAATTCAGCCAAGATCAGAGGACCAACACTGTTGCAAGGTTAGGGTGCTGAAACTGAATCCAAGCCAGCTTTATTTTACTTTCAGCCATGAATGAAAGAATATGCAGGGAGTTAAACTATAACTCATGTGGCCTTGAGGGCCAAAGAACAAAATGATCATTCAGTTCAGTCATCCTTAAATCTATTTCTCACTTCCACTGTATAATCATAAGGTGTCGGGACCAGCTCAACAAGCAGGGCTTCCAAAAGCACGATATGGTGAGAGAATGAGAGACAAGACACAAGAATTCAGCCAAGATCAGAGGACCAACACTGTTGCAAGGTTAGGGTGCTGAAACTGAATCCAAGCCAGCTTTATTTTACTTTCAGCCATGAATGAAAGAATATGCAGGGAGTTAAACTATAACTCATGTGGCCTTGAGGGCCAAAGAACAAAATGATCATTCAGTTCAGTCACTCAGTGGTGTCCAACTCTTTGCGACCCCATGAATTGCAGCACGCCAGGCCTCCCTGTCCATCACCATCTCCCAGACTTCACCCAGACTCACGTCCTTCGAGTCCATGATGCCATCCAGCCATCTCATCCTCAGTCATCCCCTTCTTCTCCTGCCCCCAATTCCTCCCAGCATCAGAGTCTTTTCCAGTGAGTCAACTCTTTGCATGAGGTGGCCAAAGTACTGGAGTTTCACCTTTAGCATCATTCCTTCCAAAGAAATCCCATGGCTGCTCTCCCTCAGAATGGATTGGTTGGATTGAGTAATTGGGAAACAGTAATCAATAAGAAATCAGTAACTAAGGCTAATATTCTTATCTATAGGTTTTCCTCCAGATACGTAAAGCATGTGACTCTAAGACACCAGTTGAGAAACAGTCTCAGGTCAGTTTTCTGACATGAGGATTATATCTTGTTTTCAAGATTCTGAACTGTTCCCTCTGGACTTATTGCAAGTTTCTCATGCCTTATAGCATCCAATTCATCAGTAATTATAAATTTCTTTTGTGGACCTTTTTGGGGCCTGCTTTTTTTTTCATTCTTCCTGTCTCCTATAACAAGGGATTTGATTTAGGTCATATCTGAATGATCTAGTGGTTTTCCCCACTTTCTTCAATTTAAATCTGAATTTGGCGATAATGAGTTCATGATCTAAGCCACAGTCAGTTCCCAGTCTTGTTTTTGCGACTGTATAGAGCTTCTCCATCTTTGGCTGCAAAGAAAGTAATCAATCTGATTTCAGTATTGACCATCTGGTGACGTCAGTGTGTAGAGTCTTCTCTTGTGTTGTTGGAAGAGGGTGATTGCTATGAGTAGTGTTTTCTCTTGGGAAAACTCTGTTAGCCTTTGCCCTGCTTCATTCTGTACTCCAAGGCCAAATTTGCCTGTTGCTTCAGGTGTTTCTTGACTTCCTACATTTAACATTGAGTAATGGCATCCCACTCCAGTACTCTTACCTGGAAAATCCCATGGATGGAGGAGCCTGGTAGGCTGCAGTCCATGGGATCGCAAAGGGTTCTACACGACTGAGTGACTTCACTTTCACTTTTCACTTTCATGCATTGGAGAAAGCAATGGCAACCCAGTCCAGTGTTCTTGACTTGAGAGTCCCAGGGACAGAGGAGCCTGGTGGGCTGCCGTCTATGGGGTCACACAGAGTCGGACACGACAAGCGAGTTAGCAGCAGCGGCAGCATAGAGGAACAGTTACGGCTGAACAAGCCAACAAACCATTTCATGAAAATAGTAAGTAGACTGAGCTTACCACTGCCATCAGAGAGTGACTTAGCAGCAGCAGCAGCAGCATTCATGCACTAAACTGTTGGTATTACTTCCTGCTATTAGCTTTGATTCTGCAGTCTATTTGAACCTGCTTCTTGCTCACTGATTTAGTACATATATTACATTGCACTGGTTCTCTTATATCTCTACCTCAGTGATAAGCCAACTGTAACTGCCTTCCACCCACCCCATTTACTTTAACTGGCAGAATCCTATAGAATTCAGTTTTACCTATGAGTAGAAGACTCATAAGGTTGGGCATAAAATCTGGCTTGGTGTACATCTTAAGAGAGTGAAATAATAATTGGCTTATGCCAGATACTGCGCTCAGTGCTGTGTTGATGAACTCATTTAATTTCACATTACTGAAAAATAGGATATCCATTTTGGGGATTTAATGCTTACTACATTATGGGTCAGGTGTTATTATTCAGTTTAAAGATGATGGCATGGAGTTCAGATTGGTTATCTTATCCACTCTGAATTCACACACAGCTAGTAATTTGTAGGGTTAAGATCTTGTAGCAGTATCTTGCTAATGGCAGAGCTGATCTCTGATAGAGGAGAAAGACTCTCTTTAGTCACACACTTCATGACCAGCCTAACTGATCTGATTATACCTCCCAAAGCCACTCAGTAGAGAAAGGCCGTTCTAGTAACTGGTATTCACATAGTGACTAGCTGAAATGCATGTTCTGAACAAAAGCCTATAAAAGAAGGACAAGCAAATCAATGTCTTTCAGGACTTTGAAATTTCATTTGTGTTTCTAACAGTTTTAGAAAATTCCTTGAGAAATCTGGACATACACTGCATCTGTTTTATGTGATTGGATAGAGTCTTGCTTGCTGAGTCAGGATTCTAACAGAAGTTTCAGCTATCACAACACATCTGTATTTCTACAGATTTTCATTCAAAGCTATAGAGTCTTTTTGAATAATAGTTAAATGATGTTTATAGTGTTTTTACAATGCCAAGAGACAACAAGGACTTTGAAGTTTTCTGATAGTTGTTACCTGCCATTGTCCTAAGAATATAAAAATTAAAACAAGAGTGTGATTACTTCTGACAGTAGTCAGTTGGCCGTTTAATTTTCAGTTCTGCCTCCACTATATCAACCTTAGGGAATTTTGAGTTAAACAATCTCTCTCTAAGGAGTATTTGCGGGGAGATAGCCATGTTCTCCTTTTGATTAACCATGAGGTTAGCAAGAACCTGAGGGGAGTCCTACTTCCTCCTTCAGGGAATCTTCCCAACTCAGGGATTGAACCTTCATCTCCTGCATTGCACGTAGATTCTTTACTGCTGAGCCATCGGGGGAATATCTCTGGGAATAAGAAATGGCAATGTGCTCTGGTATTCTTGCTTGGAAAATTCTATGGACAGAGAATCCTTGGGGTTGCAAAGAGTCAGGCACTAATGAACACACACAGTAGCAAGAACTATCAAGCATCACATTTCCTTAGTAATTCATGATAAGTCTATCATGTATGTATCCTTTATTAAATGTGTTTTCAGTCTGGGTCTCTAATGCCTATGGGGAAATGGATACCGTTGGCTTACTATCTGTCATTTATGTCAGAATTCTGCTTACATATGTTAACTTCATCTAGGTATAATATAAAGGCTTTCCCCTCCTCATTCAATTGTTCCAGGATATAAAAGAGTCTGTCTTGATGAGGATCACTTCACACATGATTTTAGAGGCTTCGAATAATAATAAGCCACCGAGTGCTTACTATGTGTCAAGTATAAAATTTATTGGTATGAACCTTACAGTAGCCAATACTATGTAAATTTGTCAACAAATTTGGAAAACTCAGCAGTGGCCACAGGACTGGAAAAGGTCAGTTTTCACTCCAGTCCCAAAGAAAGAAAATGCCAAAGAATGCTCAAACACACAATTGCACTCACTTCACATGCTAGTAAAGAAATGCTCAAAATTCTCCAAGCCAGGCTTCAGCAATACGTGAACTGGGAACTTCCACGTGTTCAAGCTGGTTTTAGAAAAGGCAGAGGAACCAGAGATCAAATTGCCAACATCTGCTGGATCATAGAAAAAGCAAGAGAGCTCCAGAGACACATCTATTTCTGCACTATTGACTATGCCAAAGCCTTTGACTCTGTGGATCACAATAAACTGTGGAAAATTCTGAAAGAGATGGGAATACCAGATCACCTGACCTGCCTCTTGAGAAATCTGTATGCAGATCAGGAAGCAACAGTTAGAACCGGACATGGAACAACAGACTGGTTCCAAATAGGAAAAGGAGTACGTCAAGGCTGTATATTGTCACCCTGTAAAAGCAGACATTAGTTTGCCAATAAAGGTCTGTCTAGTCAAAGCTATAGTTTTTCCAGTAGTCATGTGTGGATGTACACGTTGGAGTATAAAGAATGCTGAGGACTGAAGAACTAATGCTTTTGAACTGTGGTGTTGGAGAAGACTCTTGAGAGTCCCTTGGACTGCAAGGAGATCCAACCAGTCCATCCTAATGGAGATCAGTCCTGGGTGTTCATTGGAAGGACTGATGTTGAAGCTGAAACTCCAATACTTTGGCCACTTGATGCAAATAGCTGACTCATTTGAGAAGACCTTGATGCTGGGAAAGATTGAGGGCAGGAGAAGGGGACGACAGAGGATGAGATGATTGGATGGCATCACCAATTCAATGGACATCAGTTTGGATAGGCTCTGGGAGTTGATGATGGACAGGAAGGCCTGGCGTGCTGCAGTTCATGGGGTCACAAAGAGTCGGACGAGACTGAGCAACTGAACTGAACTGAACTGAGCCACAGTATCAGTATTTGCATTTTGCAGATGAAACAAGTACATTCATAAGGTGTAAGTAATTTGTCCAGAGACTGAAGCGCAGATCTGTCTAATAGAAAAGGACATCTATTTGACCACTATGCTACCTGTCCCTCCCCCACTGATGTCCCAGGCTGAAAAGTCAGTCTTTTTATGCAGGTCAGTAATCTCTTCAGCGCACTCTTTATAAACCTTCTATATCCTCATTCTGTCTTCAGTGAAAAATAACTATTTCACTCTTATTCAGAATTCCTTGTGTGGACACACAATCAATCTGAACAGCATTTTCTTTTTTGTTACTAAAGCTGTT
The DNA here is from genome assembly GCA_006408675.1 of Madoqua kirkii. Lineage (NCBI taxonomy): Eukaryota > Metazoa > Chordata > Mammalia > Artiodactyla > Bovidae > Madoqua > Madoqua kirkii. The sequence goes on along the minus strand of SJYC01040145.1, from coordinate 33,335 downwards.
GAAAATAATATCCAGTAATTTTTTGGCCTTTTGTAATTTTATCCATATCTCGAGGAAAGAGTCAGAGTAGACCCTTCCCTGAAGGCTTGTATTCTCTTTCCTGACATGTGATTGATGACACACATCCCACTACCCTAAAAATATAGTTGGAACTTTTAAATAGAGGGGTATCCTTAACACTGGACTTTCCAGGTAGCACTAAGTAGTAAAGAGCATGCACAACACTGAAGCTCATCTTTCTCCCTTTCATAAATTTTTGTTATTTTTTCTCTCCATTGATTTTTATTATAATACTACCAGGTATCAAGTCAAGCCACTTATTACATGCCAGGCATTGTGCTTTAGGTTCATTTTCTCTTTTAATTCTTATAACCATGGTCTTAGACATCTGCTATTATTAACCTTATTAGGCAAATGAAGAAACTGAGGCTTAGAATGATGAAAGAAATTATGCAAGAACTAGTAAGTAAAAGGTGAAAAAAGAAAGTGTAAGTGAAAGTTGCTCAGTTGTGTTCAACTCTTTGTGACCCCATGGGCTATACATTCTATAGAATTCTCCAGGAGTGGCTAGCCTTTCCCGTCTCCAGGGGATCTTCCCAACCCGAGGATTGAACCCAAGTCTCTCACATTGCAGGTGGATTCTTCACCAGCTGAGCTACCAGGGACACCCAAGAATACTGGAGTGTATAGCCTATCCCTTCTCTGGCAAATCTTCTTGCACCAGATATTGAACCTGGGTCTCTGGCATTGTAGGTGGATTCTTCACCAACTGAGTTACCAGGGAAGCCCAGTAAGTAAAAGCAAGACTCAAATCTAGATATTTCTAATAGCAGAGTCCAGGCTCCTACACAGTACATTACTATTGATCTACAATCAGAGTCAACCAGTGGCCAGCTGTGGGCCAACCCCAGCCTACTGCCTGTTTTCAAAAGTAAAATTTTAGTGGACCTCAGTCATACCCATCATTTACATGTTGTCTGTGGGTGCTTTCATTCTGGGACATGCATGCCCACAAAGCTAAAAACATTAACTATCTGTTCTTCTTCAGAAAAAGCTTTGACCCCTGGTCTGAACATATTAGGGTACTAAATCGGACCAGCTCATGAGGCATCTCATTGTTTATATTTTTCATTTAAAATGGCCCATTTGTCCCTATTTTTTGTTTCTTGACTCTAAGTTAGTCTCATCTACTAGACAAAACAATGGGATTTCTGTAGCGGCTTACATACTGTGTTTTAGCAGCCTAAATAAATTTCAATGGTGATCCATTATCAAATGTCTACGTTCTGCGTCAGAAAACTCTATTGGGTTGGTTACAGGGGATGTTTAATGCTTCCTCCCGACCCCTCCCATGTCCACCCTCCTCCTACAAACACTGTACTTTTGGCAATTGTCCTGAATTTTCATATAGAGATCAAACTTCTTTTCCACTTTAGTTTACCTTCCTGGGTGGCATTCCACCTCCCAGCATGAAACCTAGGCCGATAATCCCATGGCATTTACCTGGCCACTGTGACTGTTCCAGGTGTGGGCTTTTGCCTTAAACATGTTTTAGAAGAGTGAATGTTATAGCCTTTCTTGAAATGTTAGAAAAGTACTCTCATTTTCTCCCCACTGGAGTCAAATGTAAACAGATATAGCCCTGATGATTGCTGGCATCCCTTCTGACAAAGAGAGGAGAGCCCATTTAAGAGTGGAGGCTTCCTGAGAAGTAGAATTTAGGGGCAAACAGGAAGAAATGAAGTCCTGAATTTTTTTAAGTATTAATCTTTTTAATGAAATGTAGTTTATTTACAATATTACTTTTAAGTGATGATAGTGATTCAATATTTTTATAGATTATATGGCAATCCACTCCAATATTCTTGCCTGGAGAATCCCATGGACGGAGAAGCCTAGTAGGTTACAGTCCATGGGGTTGCAAAGAGTCGGACACGACTGTGCGACTTCACCTCACCTCATACTCCAGTTGAAGTGGAGTATACAAAATAAGATATTGGGTTGGCCAATAAGTTTATTTGGGTTTTAATACATTACAGAAAAATCCAAATGGACCTTTTGACCAGCTCAATATGTTTCCTTGTGCTGTACATTACATTCTTGTTGTTTATTTATTTTATACATAGTAGTTAGTACCTCTTAATCCTATACCCCTGTCTTACTCCTCCCTCTTTCCCTCTCCCCACTGGGAACCACTAGATTGTTCTCTATATCTACGAGTCTGTTTCTGTTTTGTTATATTTACTTGTTTTATTTTTTATATTCTACATATAAGTGATAACATATAGTGTTTGTCTTTGACTTCTTTCACTCAGCACAATACAATTCAGGTCCATCCATGTAGTTACAAATGGCAAAATATTTCATTCTGTTTTATGGCCGACTGATATTCCATTATAGATTATGCTACATCTTTATCCATTCATCTGTTGATGGACACCTAGGTTGCTTCTATATCTTGACTATTGTAAGTAGTGCTACTGTGAACATTGGTGTGCATGTAAGTAATCATATCTTTGAATCACTAAATCCACTTATGCTTGAAGGTGTTTAGCCTTGAAGCTAAGTTATATTCTTTTACAGAAGCACAAAGAGTTCTGATACAATCATTTTCCCCACAAAACTATACTATTTTAGCTCAATATCTTATATCAGTTTGAGGAGTTAATACCTATTAACAGCAAAAAAAGAAAAAAGAAAGAAAGAAAATTTATATTGCAGTGGTGGTATTGGGCAAAGAACAGACTTATGTACTCTGACCCAAGTTTAACCTTCTAATACAGAGAACCCCAGCATTTCTGCCTGAAAAAAAAAAAAAATCTTTGTAGAGTGTTCTGGTGAATTGAGTTTTGTTTGGCCTACTGGACAGATACAGACTGTAAACGCATCAACTTCCAAAAGGAATAGAAAGTTCTGCCCCAAAGTCCTGCCATTACTTAAACAAATGTGAGATGGCCGCTTAAGATTTTGGAGACAGGCTGTGGAGTAGGACTTCTTTTCCCATCATCAACACCTGCACTATGCCAAGTACAAAGCAACACAGCAAAGTATAGCAGATTAAGAGCAAGGAACTCAGACAGAATTCAAATGCTGGACTCTACCTCCCACTAACTAGATGAAAATTCTCAGTTTCCTTAACTACTCTGTGCCTCAATTCCCTATTTTGTATAGGATTATGAGGACTTCCTTGGTGTTTCAGACAGTAAAACATCTGCCTGCTATTCAGAAGACCCAGGTTCAATCTCTGGGTCAGGAAAATTGCCAGGAGAAGGAAATGGCAACCCACTCCAGTATTGTTGCCTGGAGAATTCCATGGACAGGAGAGCCTGGTGGGCTAGAGTCAGTGGGATCATAGAGAGTCAGGCATGACTGAGCAACAAACACACATTGGATTATGAAGTATAAATTAATATTTTCTTTAAAAAAAAAAAACTTAAAATAGTACCTGGTACACAATAACCAGTATAGAAGTGTTTGTGAAAAAAATGAATAAATAGCATAGAAGTACTACAACCATTTGAGATATAGCGGTAGTTCAATTCAGTTCAGTCACTCAGTCGTATCCGACTCTGCGACCCCATGAATCACAGCACACCAGGACTCCCTGTCCATCACCAGCTCCCGGAGTTCACTGTAACTCACGTCCATGGAGTCGGTGATGCCATCCATCCATCTCATCCTCTGTCGTTCTCTTCTCCTCCTGCCCTCAACCCCTCCCAGCATCAGGGTCTTTTCCAATGAGTCAATTCTTCACATGAGGTGGCCAAAGTACTAGAGTTTCAGCTTCAGCATCATTCCTTCCAAAGAAATCCCAGGGCTGATCTCCTTCAGAATGGACTGGTTGGATCTCTTTGCAGTCCAAGGGACTCTCAAGAGTCTTCTCCAACACCACAGTTCAAAAGCAAAAATTCTTCAGTGCTCAGCTTGAGTTCACTCAGACTCACATCCATGGAGTCGGTGATGCCATCCATCCATCTCATCCTCTGTCGTTCTCTTCTCCTCCTGCCCTCAACCCCTCCCAGCATCAGGGTCTTTTCCAATGAGTCAATTCTTCACATGAGGTGGCCAAAGTACTAGAGTTTCAGCTTCAGCATCATTCCTTCCAAAGAAATCCCAGGGCTGATCTCCTTCAGAATGGACTGGTTGGATCTCTTTGCAGTCCAAGGGACTCTCAAGAGTCTTCTCCAACACCACAGTTCAAAAGCAAAAATTCTTCAGTGCTCAGCTTTCTTCACAGTCCAAGTCTCACATCCATAAGATATGGAAAAACCATAGCCTTGACTAGACGGACCTTTGTTGGCAGCTGTAGAGGATCTGTCAATAAAACATGGTCTGCCCAAAATAGAATACATGATGGAAAAACAGCATAAATATCTCTGGATGAGAAAGGACCTGTAAATCTGATACATAAGATAGGTCATTCTATCCTATCCAGTCACAATCCCATACCAGGAGTTCTGCTTTTTATACATCATGACAATCGCAGATGCAGTCTTGGTTGAAAGCCGTATATGGATAGAAGTCAATAGTGAACTCACCATATAGTCTTTCCCTTTTCCCACTAAGGAAGCCTTTTGCTTCTCTCCCTTTACCTAATCCCCAAAATGACACAATTTCTGCCTTTTATTTCATTTTACTAACCTAGGAAAGATTAGATTCAAAGATGCTCAAATTTCTTCTGTCTCCCACATTCCCTAAACACACTCTGCATGTTCAGGAATGTCTGACTCTTTGCAACCGCAGTGGACTATAGGCCACCAGGATCTCCTGTCCACGGGATTCTCCATGCAAGAATGTTGGAGTGGGTTGCCATTTCCTCCTCCAGGAGATCTTCCAGCCCCAGGGATCAAGCCAAGGTCTCCTGTGTGTCTTGCACCGCAGGGGAAATTTTAACCACTGGCCTACCGGCGAAGCCCCCAGGGAGACAGATGAGGCTGTATTGAGGAGACTGAACTTAAACTGAACATGGGAAGAAGAGGGCTTTTAGGTGAAGGGAGAGAGAGGTTAAAAGCAGGAGTGAGCATGACTACATGGTCTTAAGTGGCGGTAAGAGCTTGGTTTCCATACATGTAGAATGCAAATAATCATACCTACTTTGTAAGACCACTGTGAGGATTATAAGGTCTGGGAGAGAGGTAACAAATACTTGTTCAGCATGGTACAGTTATTGCTCCAGAGCCCATAGCAGATATTAACAGTCTTTACAACATTCTACCAGAGAAGCAAGTCACAGGCTCATCTCTTACACACAGCTCCAGATAGTCAGTACTAATCAGAGTATGTAGTTGGCATAAACTAGGTATTCAAGAAATCATAAGTGTTATAACCCCTAGAGACCCACAAAATGTTGGGTACAACTAAAGGAATGCAGAACTTGTCCTTCCTAATCTTACCAAATACAAGTGAAACTCTCTGCATTTACAGTGTGCCAGAGGCCTGCCATGTCTTTGGCTCTTGAAGGTCTGACAAGATACTGAGATCCAATCTGCTACAAAGGTTATCTGCCATATGTTGTAACATCTCTTATGAGCTATAAGTAGTAGCACACTTGATCTTTAGGAGTTGTAAAACCTCTAGAACATGGCTGCTTTCCCTAATGTCTTCATTTACCTCCCATAGCAATGTGGGAATGCCTCAGGGCCTGAATCAAATTGGCAAGTACAACCAAGAAGCAACAGAGTCTGTCTTTGGGATTTCTTCTTGACTCCATGTAATTCTCTGCATTCAACCCTAGTAATATGATGTCTGCCTAATGGCAGTTTTTTTTTTTTTCATTTCTTCTTTTGGTGGCTGTCCCGATCACCACCTCCCGTGAAATGACGTGAACCTCTATCCATAGTCCCTGTCTCTTATACACATCTGGGAATGCCTCAGGGCCTGAATCAAATTGGCAAGTACAACCAAGAAGCAACAGAGTCTGTCTTTGCAATTTCTTCTTGACTCCATGTAATTCTCTGCATTCAACCCTAGAAATATGATGTCTGCCTAATGGCAGATCACCTTGCCATCCATCCAGCATCCAGATTCTTGCCTTACTAAAAAAAATTTTCTCAGTGTTTCTAGGCCTCCTTCTGTGTTGGACTGAGAGAAAAGAACAGTGTGCAAGTGGGTCATGTATTGTGGGGCCCATGTTATTGGACATGTATTGCAGAGACAAAGTTATTCTGGATGGTGACTAAGCAGAATCATTCAGACACGCGTTGTGGCTGCCAGCAGAGAGTAGGCAAAGGAGACAAGGTTGGTGATGGAGGAGATTGGGAAACATGACATTAAGAGGAACGTTAAACAAGTCTGTTGAGCAGGAAAGCTGCTGAGGCTCCTTAATACTGTTGTGCACATTAGAAAGGAAAACTGGGAAGCTGAAAGGGAATATTGGAGAGAGTGTTCATGAAGTGTTGAACTTTATAAGCAGCTAGGTCATGGGTCCAACTGAGCCAGAGGAAGGTTAAAGCTTAAAGGAAGCTGTGAGGTCTGATCTGAGCCATAGCAATGGGCAAATTGATCTCAGCTGGACTGTTTTATATCTGATATGAGGATATCAGGATGGTTTTTCTACCTCATTAACTTACAGAGCAGAATGAAATAGTGCATAACTCCAAGTAGGAACTACCAAGTCCTGATAGCAGGGTTAACTCAACTCCTAATTGCTCTCTTGCCTGTGAGTCATGTCCCAAGCCTGAGCCAGGTCTGTTCTAGCCCACTGTTTAGAGGTGACCATGTAGCCTCAAACAGACACTAGGAAGGAAGCAATCCATATCTCACACATCTCAGGGGCCAATTTTGGAGTCACATACATTCTACATTCAAAAATCAAGAGAGTGCCAAAGCAGAAAGGGTGTTTTGAGAATTCTCAGCCTAGAGTGTTTTGGAAAGTGCTGGTGGGGAAACTCCACATCAACATTATCTATGGAATATGATTGGAATGCAAATTATCTAGTCTCATCCTAGACCCATGATTCACACTGCCTAGAGTTGAGACCCAAATATCTGAATGTTAAAATTTCCAGGGATTCTGATGTATCCTGAAATTTGAAAAACTCTGATAAATATAGGAGTTTTCTGTGGGCAGTTCAGTTTAGTTCAGGCACTCAGAAGTGTCCAACTCTGACACTTCTACCCATCAGGTGTCCAAAGTATTGGAGTTTCAGCTTAAGAATCAGTCCTTCATAAGAATATTCAGGATTGATTTCAAACATTTGGCCACCTGATGCAAAGAACTGACTCATTGGAAAAGACTCGTGTTGGGACAGATTGAAGGCCGGGGGAGAAGGGGATGATAGAGGATGAGATGGTTGGATGGCATCACTGATTCGGTGGACATGAGTTTGAATAAGTTCCAGGAGTTGGTGATGGAGAGGGAAGGCTGGTATGCTGCAGTCCATGGAGTCGCAAAGAGTCAGACACTACTGAGTGACTGAACTGAACTGATTTCCTTTAGGGTTCACTGATTTGATCTCCGTGCAGCCCAAGGGACTCTCAAGAATGTTCTCAAACACCATTGTTCAAAAGCATCGATTCTTTGGTGCTCAGCTTTCTTTATGTTACAACTCTCATATCCATACATAACTAAGGAAAAACTGCAGATTGAATAGATGGAGCTTTGTTGGCAAAGTAATGTCTCTGCCTTTTAATATGCTGTCTAGGTTTATCACAGCTTTTCTTCCAAGGAGCAAGCATCTTTTAATTTCATGGCCACAGTCACCATCTGCAGTGATTTTGGAGACCATAAAAATAAATTCTTTCACCATTTCTATTGTCTCTCCATCTATATGCCATGAAGCAGTGGGACCGGATGCCATGATTCTGCTTTTCTGAATATTGAGTTTTAGGCCAGCTTCTTCACTCACCTCTTTCAATTTCATTAAGAAGCTCTTTAGTTCCTCTTCACTTTCTGCCTAAGGGTGGTGTCATCTGCATATCCGAGGTTACTAATATTTCTTTTGGCCATCTTGATTCCAGCTTGTGCTTCATCCAGCCTGGCATTTCACATGATGAACTCTGCACAGAAGTGAAATAAGCAGGGTGACAATATACAGCCTTGACGTACTCCTTTCCCAATTTGGAGCCAGTCTGTTTCTCAATGTCTGGTTCTAACTGCTGCTTCTTGACCTACATACAGATTTCTCAGGAGGCAGGTAAGGTGGTCTGGTGTTCTCATCTCTCTGGTATTCTCACTGTGGAAGAATTTTCCACAATTTTTTTGTGATCCACACAGTCAGAGATTTTAGAATAGTCAGTAAAGCAGAAGTAGATGTTTTTTGGAACTCTTTTGCTTCTTCTGTGATTCAACAGTTGCTGGCAATTTGATCTCTGGTCCCTCTGCCTTTTCTAAAACCAGCTTGAATAGCTGGAGGTTTTCAGTTTATGTGCTATTGAAACTTCACTTAGAGAATTTTGAGCATTACTTTACTAGCATGTGAGATGAGTGCAAATGTGTGGTAGTTTGAACAGTCCTTGGCATTGTGTTTCTTTGGGATTGGAATGAAAACTGACCTTTTCCAGCCCTGTGGCCACTGTTGAGTTTTCCAAATTTGCTGGCATATTGAGTGCAGCACTTTCACAGCATCATCTTGTAGGACTTGAACTAGTTTTGCTGGAATTCCTTCACCTCCACTAGCTTTGTTCATAGTGATGCTTCCTAAGGCCCACTTGACTTCACATTCCAAGATTTCTGGCTCTAAGTGAGTGATCACCCCATTGTGGTTATCAGGTCATTACTATCTTTATTGTATAGTTCTTCTGTGTATTCTTGCTACCTCTTCTTAGTATTTTCTGCTTCTATCAGGTCCATACTGTCTGCTCTTTATTGTGTGCATCTTTGCATGAAATGTTCCCTTTGTATCTAATTTTCTTGAAGAGATCTCTAGCCTTTCCCATTCTATTTTTTTCCCCTTTATTTCTTTGCATTGATCACCAAGGAAGGCCTTCTTAGCTCTGCTTGCTATTCTTTGGAACTCTGCATTCAGACGGGTATATCTTCCCTTTCTCACTTGCCTTTTGCTTCTCTTCTTTTCTCAGCTATTTGTAAGGCCTCCTCAGACAACCATTTTGCCTTTTTTTTTTTTTCATTTCTTCTTTTGGTGGCTGTCCCGATCACCACCTCCCGTGAAATGACGTGAACCTCTATCCATAGTCCTCAGCCACTCTGTCAGATCTAATCCCTTGAATCTATTTGTCACTAAGGAATTTGATTAGGACCTATTTGAATGGTCTAGTGGTTTTCCATACTTTCTTCAACTTAAGTATGAATTTTGCAATAAGCAGTCACCAAATATTCCCAAGGTAAAATCTGAAGACCTCTGATCACAGAATAATTTGGGAATACACAAACATAAAAATGGAAAAGGTAAAGACTGATTGCTGAAGAAGGCTTTCTTATCTCTTCTTGCTATTCTTTGGAACTCTGCATTCAGATGCTTATATCTTTCCTTTTCTCCTTTGCTTTTCACCTCTCTTCTTTTCACAGCCATTTGTAAGGCCTCCCCAGACAGCCTTTTTGCTTTTTTGCATTTCTTTTCCATGGGGATGGTCTTGATCCCTGTCTCCCGTACAATGTCAATAAAGAAAGATGGCTCAGATGGTAAAGACTCTGCCTACAATGCAGAGCACAGAAGTGCAGCCAAGAGGAGCTAACCCCTGCCCAAGGTTGGGGCAGCGACCAAGAGTGCCAGGCTGCATCGGCACAGGAGCGGCCAAGAGGAGCTACCCCACATCCGAGGTCAGGGGTGGCAGCTAAGAGGAGCTACCACATGCCTGAAGTCAGGGGAGGCGGCCAAGAAGAGCAACCCCACATCCAGGGAGTGGCAGCTGCACGGGTGCAGGAGGGCCGAGAGGAGCTACTCCATGTTCAAGGTCAGGAGGGGTGGTGGTAAGGAGATACCCCTCATCCAAAGTAAGGAGCAGCAGCTGCGCTTTGCTGGAGCAGCTGTGAAGAGATACCCCACATCCAAGGTAAGAGAAACCCAAGTAAGATGGTAGATTTGCCAAAGGGCATCAGAGGGCAGACACACTGAAACCATAATCACAGAAAACTAGCCAATCTGATCACACACACCACAGCCTTGTCTAACTCAATGAAACTAAGCCATGTCCATGGGGCCACCCAAGATGGCCGGGTCATGGTAGAGAGGTCTGACAGAATGTGGTCTACTGGAGAAGGGAATGGCAAACCAATTCAGTATTCTTGCCTTGAGAACCCCATGAACAGTAGGAAAAGGCAAAATGATAGGATACTGAAAGGGGAACTCCTCGGGTCAGTAGGTGCCCAATATGCTACTGGAGATTAGTGGAGAAATAATTCCAGAAAGAATGAAGGGATGGAGCCAAAGCAAAAGCAATACCCAGCTGTGGATGGGACTGGTGATAGAAGCAAGGTCCGATGTTGTAAAGAGCAATATTGCATAGGAACCTGGAATGTCAGGTCCATGAATCAAGGCAAATTGAAAGTGGCCAAACAGGAGATGGAAGGAGTGAACATCAACATTCTAGAAATCAGCGAACTAAAATGGACTGGAATGGGTGAATTTAACTCAGATGACCATTATATCTACTACTGTCATTTCCTTCTCCAATGCAGGAAAGTGAAAAGTGAAAGTGAAGTCGCTCAGTCGTGTCTTACTCTTCGCGACCCTATATTCAAAACCAAGATTTACTTTTTAATGTCTCTTAAAGAATAAGAATGTTTATACTGAAATCATAAATTTCAGTATCAGAATTACTCTTAAATTTTATAAAATATTAAAACTTATGAGTATTTCTGAGACTTTCTATTTAATAATAATAATTTATATTGGCTAGTTAAATGAGTAGTTAACAATGACCTATGATAACTGTGGAACATTAGCCTGTTTATTGGTTACTGCTTTCAATCAATATCATCTTTTGTTCAACGTAATCAATGTTGTTTAAATTGGTTAGCTGCACTGAAATACTACCAAACACCAGAAACCTGTGCCAAGGGACTAAAGGTAAATTTATTATTGTTTTGTTCAGAGAAATAATTCTAATATTTATTTTTTAAGATAAAGAAGAATAGTTTGAGGCAATCCTTATTGTGATTACACATTTCTAATTGAATAAACAATAGTCAATATGTATTGCAGGCAGCCCAGAATTCAGTTTTAATCAACTCTGTCCTTTTACTTAATGAAAGCCTCCCTCTTTTAAGCTATATACAGACATTTTATATATAAAAAAATTATGTTCAAGTAACAAAAAATATTTCTCATAAATTTTGGCAAACACTTTACTATTGGACTAAATCAACACTGCGCTATAAAGAATTATTTTCTGAATTAAAAAGAAAAGCAAATTATATATTAGAGTAATAATAGCTTCAGTGTTTGTTTACCAGTTGCTAGGCACTATAACAATAAAATTTAATATTAACAGCCAAAACTTAACTGTGTACATACTATTGCCCAGTATATGCTAAGTGCTTTACTTGGGTTATTTTATTTAATATGCACAGTAACCCTCTGAAGTTAAGCAATTGCTACAGAGAAAAAATATAATGGAGCAGAGACTTGAATCTAGACTTGACTCCTAACATTTCTTAACTGGTAGATTCTGCAGATCTTCTTGAGAACTTTCAAGCCCGTATCAGACTTATGGGTCTTTTTTAAGGATCAGAAATATACATAATACATAAGACAATTATGTGAAATCAAACTGGGAAACAATACATGTGTCAGGGGAGGGTGTAATTTCTTCGGTTCTGCCTCATCACAACAAAAATATGAAGTGACAAACGTTAAAGCCCTTGGACAGACCGTGTCTCAGCTCTCAGGCAGGCCATGTTACAGCTCTCAGGCAGATAAGTGTTACAGCTTTGTGTTACAGCTCAGTTTTATTTAGAAAATAAAGGAAAATACATCCTTGAGACATGAGAACATGCTGACCCAAAAGATGCGAAGGGAAGAGAAAGAGAGAGTGAGAGAGAGAGAACCCCGGCCTTTTGGTTCCTCTTCTTATACGTTTTTTCCTCCCCCTGAGCCTGCCGTATGTAAACTGGGCTAGCCAGGAGTGCTATTTCTTCTACCTGAGGTCTTCACTCCGGTCCTTGGACCTTCCTGTTTCTATTTTTGCGGGCTTTTCCCTTCCTTGTTTTAGCCACCACCATTCTGGACTCCTTTTGCCTATTCTAACTACATAACACATTCACATAGATTGTCATATGGTAAGTTTAAGTAGGGTTCAGTGTAGAAAACTTAAAGTGTAGAATCTTGGGGTACCATTTAACAACCTCTGTTCAAACACATGGTATAGAAGAAATGAAGAGATTCTTTAAATGTCATATACTAAACTGGATATGGAATTGTGTCTGATTTTACATTTGTCCTAGGTTCACTGCATGCTAAATTGTAGGGATGTAGATACATATTTTAGGTAAATATGATTAATTTCTTAATTTATTGTTATTTTAAATGCTTCATTTAGAATGATATTTTTCTCAGCATGTTTGGAAGTGTCTATAAACATAGTATAGGTATAAATGACTGATTAAATAGCAAAAAAACTGGAAAACAACATTTTTCCCAACTGCACACCATTCCCTAGTTGCTATCAGAATATTTTGAAGTGTTGAAGCCATTAACAGGCAATGAGCTAACTATTCGCAATGAGGCATGTAAATTTACACAGCAAAACACGGAGAGAAAACAAAGACTCTGGGGTCAGAAATCAAAATTTAAATGTCAGCAACCCCACTAAATTATAGTGCAAAAGTGAGAATGTTAATTAGCCATTCTGTGTCTTACCTTTAAATTAGTATATACAGGAAGTCTCAATAAATATGAATTCTTAATCCACCTCACTATTTTAATAAGCAAAAACTCCACTTACTATGTATCACTAAGTCCAAATGAAAGAAAGTGTATTACTAGGGCATTCAATGTATGCTGGAACATTTGACTCAACAGACAAAGATACATATTTCACTAATAAGCTTACCCTATATCATTAAGGTTTAGGATCTGTAAGTTACTAAACAGAACATAACAACAATAACATATGTTAAAAGAACAACACTTTAAAAATCCTAATCTAAAAACAATTGAGAAGAAAACAAGGGATGAGAAAAAGCAACTGGACTGTGTTATTTTCCCATTTCTGATTAACTCATGGTGTGTGTGCGCATGTGCTAAGTCACTTCAGTTGTATCTGACTTTTTGCGAGCCTATGGACTATAGCCCACCAGGCTCCTCTGTCCATGGCATTCTCCAGCACGAATGCTGGAGTGGGTTGCCATGCCCACCTCCAAGGGATCTTCCCTACCAAGGGATTTAACCCACATCTCCAGTCTCCTGCATTGGCAGGCAGGTTCTTTAACCACTGGCACCACCTGGGAAGCCGAACTCATGGTGTAATCTTTATCAAATAATGTACCCTTACTAAATCTCAGTTTCCTCTCTTGCAAAATGAAAAATGTTTATTTGTAAAGCCCCTTCCCAGTGCGAAGGCAGCAACATCATATATAAGTGTGCCTGGCATTTCATCAGTGCTCAATAAATAATGTTGAATAAATGGATAATTTTTATATTCAACATGAATCTTCAAATATCTAGGAAGCAGAAAAGAAGATATTAAATTGGAACAAAAACATTGCTAATGTGAAGGCAAGTCTTTTATGTCCTTTTATTGGAAGAACATTTGGTTTTCTATGATCTGAGATCAGTCAAAAATAGAATAAGCCAAGCAGTTTTGATTATGGACACTGGATATAAATAAAAGAGATGTACTTTCAAGTGGAGTCAAGATTTTGCAAGCATAACTTGCAGATATACCAAGATGTCAGAGGAACTGTGGCCCACATTCCCATTAATTTACACAATTACTTTTGGATTTAAGTGGACGGGATTTATTTAGAATGAAACAGAAAGCTGCTACTTTGAAAGTGAACTTTTTAGACTTTTTGAAAATTTATAAAAGATATAGATAAAAGAGTACTAATTCATGATTCTCCCATATTATACTTTATGTTTATATTTGAATATCTAAAAAATATAAAGGCTTCCCTGGTGGCTCAGACAGTAAAATGTCTGCCTACAATGCGGGAGACCCGGGTTCGATCCCTGGGTCAGGAAGATTCTCTAGGGAAGGAAATGGCAACCCACTCCAGTACTCTTGTCTGGAAAATCCCATGGATGGAGGAGCCTGGTAGGCTACCGTCTATAGGGTTGCAAAGAGTTGGACACAACTGAGTGACTTCACTTTCACAAACAAAGAGATTAAACCATTTGAAATTATAAGAATCAAATCAGAAAAGAAGCATGAGGTTAACACTTAAAAACCAAAAGGAGCTATTTAAGAAATGTGATTTTGATACATGAAGTTAAATATAAAGTTTAAATGGGTGTAAGTGAATGTTGGGTTTCCCTGGTGGCTCAGACCTTAAAGAATCATCTGCAATGCAGGAAACTCACACTTGGTCCCTAGGTCAGGGAATTCCCCTGGAAAAGGGATTGGCAACACTTCAGTATTCTTGCCTGGAAATTCCATGGACAGAGGATCCTGGAAGGCTACAGTAGATAAATATTCACAGAATTCAAATCTTGATTCAAATTTGTAAAAAAAAAAGTTACAGAAATGCAGCCAGGAAAGGCAAGCACATTCTGTTAATTCAGCTATCAAAAATGAAAATTCCCCCAGAATTTGTAATTGTGACTTTCTTAGTAGGAATCATATTACCCCTTGCTTCCTCCAATCTCTCCCACCAATGTCAGAAAAACGTCAGAACATAGGAATACTTGACATTCATCCACAAGATCAAAGGTCCTAACTCATCAGTACATTCTTTCAGGGATTAATGAGCATCACAATGTGTCAAACATTTGGGCACCATGAATGTGGCAGAAACATGTGACACACTGATATGTAAGTGTCAAGCATACCTACAGACACTAGGAGCACAGTGGTGAACAAAGCAGGCATGGTTCACACTCTGCCTGGCTACCACCCAGAGAAAGAAAGAAAATATTTAAAAAGCGACTGACAATGCACAGCTGTGATTGTGCAGAAGGTATGGTAAAAACCTCTGTGAACCGGGGCAAGAACCTGCAGGGGTAGATGTGGAGTCTGAAAAGCCTTTCTGGATGCTGCGACTTCCAAGATGAGACTTAAAGGATAAGTTAGTAAAGGCAGGAAAGAGAGAGAAATGCCACTGGAAGGTGGGAAAAGATGTAAGGATTTCTAGATTAAAAAAAAAAAAATTCAATGAAAAAAGAACAGAGAATGAAGGGCAAAAGTCATGCTTGTGTGTGAAAAAAGGGAGGGAGCCATCAAGCTTCATTTTCCTCATTGTGTATAAAGGAGGATATTGGATTGGGCAATAGAGGGAACCATAGGGAAGGGAAGTAGAACAAAATAGGTCAGCAGGAGGAAGAGGGTGAAGGATCCTTTAGCTTTTGTGCACTGGACTTTGAGGTCCCTGTGAGACACCTAAATTCCAACTGGATATTATTTGGAACTCTTAAGAAATGTCTGGATTGGCTGGAGAGACATTTTCTAAATGTTTAAACTATTAAAAAATATAGTTTAAATCATCTAAGTAGAAGCTACTGAAAAATGAGAGACTAAGATTCAGTAGAAGGAACTCAATATTATAGCTTTGGCTGCATACATTGTGTAGATGTGCATTCACATGTGTGAGGGACTCAGGTTTTTCAAGATATTTATTAACCTGTGCAAATAACAGTTAAAAAAGTATTAATACTGACTCTATCTACTATATATATCTACTATATATATATCTACTATATATATATATACCAGGACTTCCCTGGTAGCTCTGTCGGTAAAGAATCTGCCTGCAGTGCAGGAGACCTGAGTTCAGTCCTTGGGTTGGGAAGATACCCTGGAGAAGGAAATGGCAAACCACTTCAGTATTGTTGCCTGGAAAATCCTATGGACAGAGAAGCTTAGGAGGCTACAGTCCATGGGATTGCAGGAATAGGACAAGACTTAGTGACTAAACCACCATATATATACAGGGCTTCCCTGATAGCTCAGTTGGTAAAGAATCTGCCTGCAATATGGGAGGCCTAGGTTCGATCCCTGCATCGGTAAGATCCCCTAGAGAAGGGAACAGCTACCGACTCCAGTATTCAGGACCGGAGAATCCCATGGACCATATTGTCCATGGAGTTGCAGAGTCAGACATGAGTGAGTGACTTTCACTTTCATATATATATATGAAATATCTTATGAAACCATTTAAAGTAAGATATAATTTTTAAACATCATCACAAATCATGACATATAAATCTATAAGACTCAGGCATGAAAGAGTTAATCACCATAAAATCTAGCTCCTGCAACAAGATGCTTTTAAATTTATATATATATATATATATATATATATATATATATATATGTATTAGAAAAGGCAGAGGAACCAGAGATCAAATTGCCAACAACCGATGGATCATCAAAAAAGCAAGAGAGTTCCAGAAAAACATCTGCTTCTGATTTATTGTATATGCCAAAGCCTTTGAGTGTGTGGATCACAATAAACTGTGGAAAATTCTGAAAGAGATGGGAATACCAGACCACCTGACCTGCCTCTTGAGAGATCTGTATACAGGTCAGGAAGCAATAGTTAGAACTGGACGTTGAACAACTGACTGGTTCCAAACAGGGAAAGGAGTAAGTCAAGGCTGTATATTGTCACCCTGCTTATTTAACTTATATGCAGAGTACATCATGAGAAATGCTGGGCTGGAGGAAGCAGAAGCTGGAATCAAGATTGCCAGGAGAAATATCAATAACCTCAGATATGCAGATGACACCACCCTTATGGCAGAAAGTGAAGAAGAACTAAAGAGCCTCTTGATGAAAGTGAAAGAGGAGAGTGAAAAAGTTGGCTTAAAGCTCAACATTCAGAAAACAAAGATCATGGCATCTGGTCCCATCACTTTATGACAAATCGATGGAGAAACAGTGGAAACAGTGGCTGACTTTATTTTTCTGGGCTCCAAACTCACTGTAGATGGTGATTGCAGCCATGAAATTAAAAGACACTTACTCCTTGGATGGAAAGTTATGACCAACCTATATAGCATATTGAAAAGCAGAAACATTACTTTGTCAACAAAATGAGCCTCTTGATGAAAGTGAAGGAGGAGAGTGAAAAAGTTGGCTTAAAGCTCAACATTCAGAAAACAAAGATCATGGCATCTGGTCCCATCACTTCATGGCAAACAGATGGGAAAACAGTTGAAACAGTGTCAGACTTTATTTTGGGGGGCTCCAAAATCACTGTAGATGGTGACTGCAGCCATGAAATTGAAAGACGCTTACTCCTTGGAAGGAAAGTTATGACCAACCTAGATAGCATATTCAAAAGCAGAGACATTACTTTGCCAACAAAGGTCCGTCTGGTCAAGGCTATCGTTCTTCGAGTGGTCATGTATGGATGTGAGAGTTGGTCTGTGAAGAAGGCTGAGTGCCGAAGAATTGATGCTTTTGAACTGTGGTGTTGGAGAAGACTCTTAAGAGTTTCTTGGACTGCAAGGAGATCCAACCAGTCCATCCTAAAGGAGATCAGTCCTGGGTGTTCACTGGAAGGATTGATGCTGAAGCTGAAAATCCAAGACTTTGGCCACCTCATGTGAAGAGTTGACTCACTGGAAAAGACCCTGGTGCTGGGAGGGATTGGGGGCAGGAGAAGGGGACGACAGAGGATGAGATGGCTGGATAGCATCACCAACTCGATGGACATGAGTTTGAGTGAACTTCGGGAGTTGGTGATAGACAGGGAGGCCTGGCGTGCTGTGATTCATGGGGTTGCAAAGAGTCGGACACAACTGAGTGACTGAACTGAACTGAACTGAACTGACAATGCAGGAAACTTGGATTAGGTCCCTGGTTGGGAAAGATCTCCTGGAGAAGGGAATGGCAACACACTCCAATATTCTTGCCTGGGAAATCCCATGGACAGAGGAGCCTGGTGGGTTACAGTCTGTGGGGTCACAAAAAGTCAGACATGACTGAATGACTAACACTTTGACTTTTCTGCAAATCAGTTCAGATGAACTACACTATTGTTCCAGGCAAGGGAAGAGGAAAGAAATATAGTCCAAATTTAGTTGCTGCTGCTGCTGCTAAGTCGCTTCAGTTGTGTCCGACTCTATGGGACCCTATAGACGGCAGCCACCAGACTCCCCATCCTTGGGATTCTCCAGGCAAGAACACTAGAGTGGGTTGTCATTTCCTTCTCCAATGCATGAAAGTGAAAAGTGAAAGTATAGTCGCTTAGTCGTGCCCAACTCTTCGCGACCCCATGGACTACAGCCTACCAGGCTCTTCTGTCCATGGGATTTTCCAGGCAAGAGTACTGGAGTGGGGTGCCATTGCCTTCTCTGAAATCTAGCTGAGCTGTACCCTTATACAAGTTGGTTTTTGGGAGAGGCTGCTTAAGCAACCATGAGATGATGTCCAGCTACCCATGAGGGAAAACAAAGCTCCTTTCGTTGCTAGAGCAGGTTGCTAGCGAAAAATGTAGGTGTTGGCTGGCAGGATGATCTTTCTCTAGGCTGCTGACGGCTTTTTGCCCCTGAGGGGAAAAAGAGTTGCCTTTGCAATGGCAGAAGCTAAAGACTCAAGGTCCTCAGAGAGTTATTTTTACTTTTTCTCTTTTTAAAATGTAGAGTACAGTTGATCAGTTTCAGGTGTACAGAAAAGTGAGTCGGTTATACATATCCACATATCCACTCTTTTTTAGATTCATTTCCCATATACTGCAAGGAAATCAAACCAGTAAATCCTAAAGGAAATCAACCCTGAATATTCATTGGAAGTTCTAATGCTGAAGCTGTAGCTCCAATACTTTGACTACCTGATGCGAGGAACCAACTCATTGAAAAAGACCACGATGCTGGGAAAGATTGAAGGCAAAAGGAGAGGGGGCGGCAGAAGGTGAGATGGTTAGATAGCATCATTAACTCAATGGACATGAAACTGAGCAAACTGGTAGGTGGTGAAGGACAGAGGAGCCTGGCATGCTGCAATCCACAGGGTATCAACAGAGTTGGACGTAACTTAGCAACTGAACAACCACCACCACCATATAGGACATTAGAGAATATTCAGTAGAGTTCCCTGTGCTATACACCAGGTTCTTATCAGTTTTTTATTTTATATAAAGCAGTGGGTATATGTCAATCCCAGTCTCCCCGTTTATCCCTGTCCTCTTTATCCCCTGGTAACCATAAGTTTGTTTTCTACATCCACGACTCTACTTCTGTTTTGTAAGTTCATTTGTACCCCCCTCCTTTTTTTTTTCTTAGATTCCACAGAGAGATTTATTTAGATCAGAAAAAGGTAGTTTTGTCCGGACCGGACACTCTTAGATGGTCCTCGTAAATTCTGTGCATTTATATTCTAAACTCCTGATGCCCATAGCTGCCTTTTCTTATTGACAAGCCCCTAGTGGGGTCTCCGAGCAGCTGAGCTTCTAGTGCTTATCAGCAACCACGGATGTGGAAGATGACATCCTGACATCTGATTTCATTTTTACCTCAAAATAGTACCTTCATCCTTGAAAACAACTTCACTCTTCAAAACAATTTCATTTTTGTTACAAACAAGTGGATCTGAAATCGTATCATAATTACTGCACAGCAGACGGACTGGCTGGACCCAGGGGTCTGGCACTTCACCATTAGGCTCTGCATCCACCTGCGCTTCACACTCCAGTCTAGCAGCCTGCAGCTGCTGGCTGGGGAATTTGCCTAAAACAAGCCCCCAGCAGATGGTTTCCTAAAGATGGTTTCCCACTCCGCAGTTTACCTATAACTCACACCCTCTTGAAAGGGTTTTTTTTCATCCTTTCGTTTTTCTAGGCTCTTTAAAAAACAATATGATACTGAATTAACAGCGCTGCCAATATCAATTTCTTGATTTTTGACAAGGTGCTATTATTATGTAAAATATGAGCCTTGAGGAAAAGCTGGGTGTGATACAATAGAAACTAAATATTTGGTTTTTGACCCCAATTCCTGGCACACAGTTCCTGAAATCTTCAAAGTGAGAGTATTCTGTGTAGGCAAATGAGGTGACTGGTTATTGGGGGTCCCTAGAAAGCCAGGGGAAATATCAATAACCTCAGATATGCAGATGACACCACCCTTCGGGCAGAAAGTGAAGAAGAACTAAAGAGCCTCTTGATGAAAGTGAAGGAGTGAAAAAGTTGGCTTAAAGCTCAACATTCAGAAAACGAAGATCATGGCATCCGGTCCCATCACTTCATGGCAAATAGATGGGGACACAATGGAAACAGTATCAGACTTCATTTTGGGGGGCTCCAAAATCACTGTAGATGGTGACTGCAGCCATGAAATTAAAAGACGCTTACTCCTTGGAAGGAAAGTTATGACCAACCTAGATAGCATATTCAAAAGCAGAGACATTACTTTGCTGACTAAGGTCCATCTAGTCAAGGCTATGGTTTTTCCTGTGGTCATGTATGGATGTGAGAGTTGGTCTGTGAAGAAGGCTGAGCACTGAAGAATGGATGCTTTTGAACTGTGGTGTTGGAGAGACTCTTGAGAGTCCCTTGGACTGCAAGGAGATCCAACCAGTCCATTCTGAAGGAGATCAGTCCTAGGAGTTCTTTGGAAGGAATGATGCTAAAGCCGAAACTCCAGTACTTTGGCCACCTCATGCGAAGAGTTGACTCATTGGAAAAGACCCTGATGCTGGGAGGGCTTGTGGGCAGAAGAAGGGGACAACAGAGAATGAGATGGCTGGATGGCATCATCGACTCGATGGACCTGAGTTTGAGTGAACTCCGGGAGTTGGTGATGGACAGGGAGGCCTGGTGTACTGCGATTCACAGGGTTGCAGAATCAGACACGACTGAGCGACTGAACTGAATTGAAGAAGCATCAGGATAGGGGCTGGTCACCAGAAAGACCAAGGCATGATTAGAGGGGTCAAACTTTCTAACCCTAACCCTAAACTAACCCTAACCCTCATCCCACCTTGGACCTCTGGGGAAGGGACAGAGGTTAGAGGTTGAATGACTCACTAGTGGCCAATGGTGTAATCAATCATGCCTGTGTGATGAAACTTCCATAAAAACCCTAAGTGACAGGATTCAGAGAGCTTCTGGGTTGGAGAAGACATCAAGCTTCTAGGAGGGTGGTGTTCCCAGAGAGGGTATGAAAGTTTTGCACACATATACCCCGTACCTAGCCTTATGCATCTCTTCTATTTGGCTATTTCTGAGTTGCATCCTTTATTAAAAAAAAAAAAAACAACAACGGGACATCCCTGGCAGCCCAATGGTTAGGGCTCCATGCTTCCACTGCAGGGGGGCATGGGTTCCATCTCTGGTCAGGGAACAAAGATACCACGTGCCACGAGGTTCAGCCATAAAATACTAATAATGAACCACAAAATGCAAGTTAAGTGCTCCCTGAGTTTTATAGGCTGTTCTGGCAAATGGCTAAACCTGAAAGGGAGGAGGCTGTGGAAACCCCCAACCTTGTAGCCAAGTCTGAGTAAAGTTCAGGTAACTTGGGGACCCAATGCTTGCTACTGGCATCTGAAGTGAGGGCAATCTTTTGGGCTGAGCCCCTAACCTGTGGAGTCTGACTGACTCTGGGCAGCTGTTGTCATACTGAACTGCAGGACCCTAGCTAGTGTTAGAAACTCAGAGACAGTATGAGAAAAGAAAACCACACATTTGCTATCAGTAGTGTGAGTAAAAACATCCCAGTAAGTGAAGGGTGCACACAGGAACACTTGCTCCTGTTTCTGCAACTTCTTTTGAGTTAAATTATTTCAAAATGAATGTTATAATTTTCTCTTAAAAGATGTGAAGGGCACTTGGATTTAACTTTTCATTTACAATAAACTTTTTTTTTTCAAGTTTGCAGCTTTTTGCAAAGGACAGCATTATATTATACACCTCTCTATTTTATCTACTTTGACAAGACTTTGTGGACTTTTGAAGCTATTCGCCTAACCACCTTTCCTTTCTAAAATAAAAGTTAAATTTAGCTTTCATTGTCCATTAAATGTAATGTAAAATTTTACACCACTCAGATGCAAATACATTCCAGAGGGGTTGAATGTAAGGTAAGCCACTCGTTCAGAGAAGTCACCCAAGATTTAGAAGCAGAAGTTCAGAACCTAGAACCTGCCTCCTTTGGGTAAGTGGAGGTGTTGTCTGCAGACCAGCTCAACCTAAACCTGGATAATGCAAATAAACACTTATTGAGTGTTTACTGTGTGCCGGGCACAGTTTTAAGAGCCTCACTGGACTAACTCGCTTAATCTTTACATCAACCCTGTTGCTGTTTCATCCCTAAGCTGACTCTTGCAACCCCATGGACTGTAACCTGTGGGGACCCAATGCTTGCTACTGGCATCTGAAGTGAGGGCAATCTTTTGGGCTGAGCCCCTAACCTGTGGAGTCTGACTGACTCTGGGCAGCTGTTGTCATACTGAACTGCAGGACCCTAGCTAGTGTTAGAAACTCAGAGACAGTATGAGAAAAGAAAACCACACATTTGCTATCAGTAGTGTGAGTAAAAACATCCCAGTAAGTGAAGGGTGCACACAGGAACACTTGCTCCTGTTTCTGCAACTTCTTTTGAGTTAAATTATTTCAAAATGAAATGTTATAATTTTCTCTTAAAAGATGTGAAGGGCACTTGGATTTAACTTTTCATTTACAATAAACTTTTTTTTTTCAAGTTTGCAGCTTTTTGCAAAGGACAGCATTATATTATACACCTCTCTATTTTATCTACTTTGACAAGACTTTGTGGACTTTTGAAGCTATTCGCCTAACCACCTTTCCTTTCTAAAATAAAAGTTAAATTTAGCTTTCATTGTCCATTAAATGTAATGTAAAATTTTACACCACTCAGATGCAAATACATTCCAGAGGGGTTGAATGTAAGGTAAGCCACTCGTTCAGAGAAGTCACCCAAGATTTAGAAGCAGAAGTTCAGAACCTAGAACCTGCCTCCTTTGGGTAAGTGGAGGTGTTGTCTGCAGACCAGCTCAACCTAAACCTGGATAATGCAAATAAACACTTATTGAGTGTTTACTGTGTGCCGGGCACAGTTTTAAGAGCCTCACTGGACTAACTCGCTTAATCTTTACATCAACCCTGTTGCTGTTTCATCCCTAAGCTGACTCTTGCAACCCCATGGACTGTAACCTGCCAGGTTCCTCTGTCCATGGGATTTTCCAGGCAAGAATACTGGAGTGGGCTGCCATTTCCTTCTCCAGGGGATCTTCCTGACCCAGGGATTGAATTGGAATCTCCTGCATGGGTAGGCAGATTCTTTACCACTGAGCCACCAGCAAAACATCAACCCTAGGAAGAAAGTATTAGTAGTTTTACAAGATCACACAGCCAACGTGCGACAAGACTGAAATCTGAACCCTGGCCATCCAGCACGAGGTCTTCACTGCCCTGCTACAGAAACAGGCTGAGGCACAGGCCTGGCTTCAGACTGTGGTCACGTGTGATCCCTTCCAAGTCCCTCCCCAGACTTCACTGCATCCCTGTTTACCTGGTGTCCCTGGGAACGGACTCTGAGACAGGAAGCTGCATGCGAGAGGTCTGCCGGGAGAATGTTTTCAGGTCCAGCCTTGTGAGGCGGTGAGGAAGGCAGGGTTGAGTGGAGAGAGAAGCCGATCTACTGTGGGGAAGAAAGTGAGGCCTCAGACCACTCTGAGGCTCCACAGGGAGCTCAAGTTGAGACCAAAGAGTTTCTGTGGGCTGAGCTGTGTTCCCACCAAGAAGATGAAGCTCCAGATTCCCAGGACCTGGAGTGTGAACTTATTTGGAAATAGGATCTTTGTGCTCATCAAGCTGAGGTCATTAGGGTGGGCCCTCATCCATTAGGACTGTGTCCTCATAAAAGGAGGAGCCTCCAGATGGAGGGAGCAGACCGGGCGGAGGGCAGCAGTCTACCGGGTGAGTCAAGGCACGGCTGGGCACGGTGCGGTAACAAACAGCCAGGAGAGGGAGCGGCCAAAGGGGAGTGAGCGTGCTGGGGAGGGGTAGTGAGAGATGAGGGCAGAGAGCTAACTGTGAAGGTGGGTGGATGTGTCGGTGAGGTGAGGACTTGATATTTACTCTGCTTGAGAGGCAGCAGAACAAAGACACAATTTCTGTTTTAATGGAATTCCTGTGGCTATATGTAGGGGAAAGATGGCAGGGGCAAGAAGGCAATATCAGGGAGACAGGGGAGACTATGATGACCCAGACCATGGGGGACAGGGCCCAGACCAGGGTATTCCTAGTCTCTTGAAACTGGAATGACCCAGGTGTCCATCAGTAGAGGAGTGGATAAACAAATGACACAAACTCCATACCATGGACTACTACTACACAGCCATAAAAATGAATAAGCTATTGATCACCCAGTAACATGGATAAATCTCCAAACCGTCATGCTGAGTAAAAGCAGCCAGACGAGAACAGAGTACCTGCTGTGTGATTCCGCTTATATAAAAGATGAGAAAATGTAAACTAACCTATAGTGACAGAAAGCTGACCAGTGGATGCCTGGGGTGTCAGGGGCGGGGGGACCCACGCAGAAAGCAATGGGAGATTCAGGAGATATTCTGGAGGTACAGTTAACAGGATTTGATGATCTACTGGATCGAGGAGTATGAGACAGAGAGGTGCTGGGGATGACTGCAAGGTGTGGGAGCGCTGAGCATGGATGTACCGGGAACAGGGCCGAGCGGAGGTGACAACGCTGAGTTCTCATATGGGGCCTGAAGGGCTGGTGGGTCCTATGTGGCAACTTACAGGAACCAGGTGAAAAGACGTTCTGGTTCTCAGAAGGGAGGTGGGCAACAGAAGAGGATTTGGGGGAAACATGGAATGGGGGCCATGGTGTCCTCTGAAAGAAAAGTAAAAGCCCTGATTTGTTCTGCTTGTCGGTTTCTGTGGAGTGCATATTCCCACCAATTTCAAGCTACGAATGGCCTCACAAGGAGCTGGCATTGCTGAATATTTAACAGCTCAACCAGCCTGGCAGAGTTGGCTCCAGCAGCCATTATGAAGGGCTGGAGACAGTAACAATTCTGATAATGACCATCTAGCAAGCACTAATTCTGTCCCAGCTGTCATGCTTCCTGTCTCCTTCAGCTTCCACAATGCACTCTCCTCTCAGAGGAGGAAATGGAGACACAGAGCGGGGCTTTGCTCAAAGCCTCAGCCACCAAATCCAAGTAGAAGAGCTGGGATTAAGACTCAGCAGACAGATGCAGCGCTGCATGTGTTTTGTTTCATTTTGCTTTTTGATTTATACTGTTGTGTTAGTTTTTGCTGTACAGCAAAAGTGAATCACTTATACATATATTCACTCTTTTGTTATTCTTTTTCCACAAGGTCATTACAGAATAGAGTTCCCTGTGCTATAGAGTAGGTCCTTATTACCTATTTTATATAGAGTAGTGTGTATACATCAATCCCAATCTCCCAACTCATCCTTCCCCTCTGACCCCCCTGGTAACTATCAGATTGCTTTTCACATCTGTGACTCTATTTCTGCTTTGTAAATAAGTTCATTTGAATCACTTTTTAAGATTCCATATATAAGTGATATCATAGGATATTTGTCTTTGACTTCACTCAGGAGGACAATCTCTGGTCCACCCATGTTGCTGCAAATGGCATCATTGCATTCTTTTTTTTGTGGCTGAGTAACATTCCGGTGTATATATATATACCACATTTTCTTTATCCACTCCTCTGTCTGTAGACATTCAGGCTGCTTCCATGTCCTGGCTGTTGTAAAGAGTGTTTCAATGAACATTGAAGTGTATCTTTTTGAATTAGAGTTTTCATCTTCCCCAGATATATGTCCAAGAGTGAGACTGCCAGATTGCATGACAGCTCTGTTTTTAGTTAGGGAAAGTTTGTATTGTTTTCCATAATGGTTGCACCTATTTATATTTCCACCAACAGTGTAGGAGGGCTCCCTCTTCTCCACATGCTCTCCAGCACTTACCGTTTGTAGGATTTTTTTGATGACAGCCATTTCCATGTGAGGTGACCCCTCGCAGTTTTATGTTTCTCTAATAGTTAGAGATGTTAAGGATCTTGTCGTGTTCCCATTGGCCATCTGTATGCATTCTTTGAGAAACGTCTCTTTAGATCTTGCACCCATTTTTTGATGGGGGTTTATTTTTTATATGGAGCTGCATGAGCTGTTTGTATATTTTGGAGATTAATCCCTTGTTGGTCTGTTTGTTTGCAAACATTTTTTTCCCATTCCGTGGGTTGTCTTTTTGTTTATGGTTTCCTTTCCTATGCAAACGTTTTAAGGTTTAATTAGGCCCCATTTGCTTTTGTTTTCATTTTCATCACTCTAGGAGGTAGATCCAAAAAGATCTTGCTGTAATGTTCTACCTGTGTTTTCGTCTGAGAATTTTATTGTGTCCTGCCCGACACTGAGATCTTTAATCTATTTTGAGTTTATTTTTGTGTATAGTGTTAGGCTGCATAAGTGTTGATACTTTGATTGCTATGGCCCAGAAGCTTCCTGAACTGAGCCACTCACCACCCAGCAGGCACTATCCTAAGACTGTTACTTCTAACAAACCTAGGAAGTAGATTCCATTATGATTCCATTTTATATAGGGAAACTGTGGGTCGAAGGAACAATAATCTGTCTGGTGGCTCATAGCTAGCTGATGATGAAGGCAGGACTTGTACCCAGGCAGGCTGGCTCCACGACTATGCCTTCAACCTCTGGGTTATGCCACCCACAGGCCAGGCTGCACTCCCCACCCTTAATTCAGATCACTGAATCTTACTGAGAAGCTGAGCTGAGAGTTTCAGGAACAAGCAATTTTATCACGCTCTTAGTCCAGTCCATATTATGTCACCAACATTTCCTCCCATTGTTCAGTTTGTCTAAGAAGACCAGATTTTAGTGACTTGGGGATTGTTCTAGTTGGCACAATCAGGACAAGAGACACCTGGCGCAAAGGAATGGGGAGTCTGGGGAGACAGACACTAGCGGTTGCAGTGGGCATGGCTTGGGAGGCTGTGAGGCACGGAAGCTCAGATGCTGCCCACGATCAGAGCCTCATGTCAGCACCCCTCCAGTACGCCACTGTGCTCACTCAGGATTCTCAGCCAGGGGAGCCTGAGGGAATTTGTTTCCCTTTGGGTGGCCAAAAATGCAAGAGAGTTTAGGGGCTATGAGCAGTTATGTTCTTGCCTCTGTGGAAAAAGTCAAGCTGTAAGAAGAGAAAAGAATGAATGCAAGATACAGAGGGAGGCAGATAGGAAAGGGAGAAAAAAAAGTCCCCTGCAGAGGTTTGAGCTTCAGGTCTGGGTGTCCTTGAAACACAGCCCCACTCTTATCTTGGAATTCCCTTACAACAAGTTTTCCTTTTTCCTTCCAGTGGGATTCCTGTCATGCAACCCCAAAAGAATTTCAAGAAATACATTTGCCTTGACAGGATACATCCTGACTTTCTTCTCCATGAAAGAGTACTTTTGTCAAGACTAGGTTCAACTGCACATAACAGAAAAACCCAAAATCATATAACCTAAACAAGCTGGAAGCTTAATTTGTTTTTACACAGAGTCTAGTGGTAGGGCATCCAGGCTAATGTGGCAGCTTCATAGTCATTAGTACCCAGCCTCCTTCAATATTATTGCTCTAACATCTTCAGTATATAACTTGTGATCCAAGATGTTTGCTGGAGCTCCATTCATCATATCCACATTCCAGTCAGTAGTATAAAGGACAAAGGACTTGGAAAAATTCTTTAAGACCAACCCTGAGAAAGCCCACACAATGATTCTACTCGCACCTATTGCCCAAAATGTCATCACCTGGCCATACTTAGGGAAACATAGACAATCTAATTTTTGCTGGTTTAATGTGTCCATTTGAAAATCAAGGTTTGTATTACGAGGGAGAAAGGGGCAGGGATATCAGAGGACTCTCTTCCAGACTCTTATCCTTCAGCAGAGATGGAGGGCATCCTGAAGCTTCCGCCAAAGCCCTCTAAACTGAGAGGTTTCCTGACAGGCCTTCAAAGAAGTGACTGCACCAAAAACAGGCTATCAACAGTGGGCCAGTGGATGTAGCTCACCAGGGGACAGGTGGTGACTTGGGAAGCAGACACAAGCCAAAGGGCTGTTGATCTTCTGTTAGAGCCCAGTTTCATCCTTTCTTATCAACAGAGAAAACCATCCCAGCCCCACCCAAGGCAAGGTTCCTGCTGCCCAGCTGGGAGCTGACACTAATCAAGAATCCAGACTTCCCATGAGGCAACAACAATGAATGCTTACCTGAGACTCCCAAGAGCTGTAAGTGGGGAGGGGCTCTGGTCTCTTGCCACCCCCAGAGATAGAAGACCCCCAGTTCTCTCCTAGCCCATTGTCTGGACACCCATCCTACCAAAGTCCCCTTTTAAAATACACACCTCCACCAACAGGGGGCGCCATTCACAAAGCATATCCAACAGAGCTATGTAAGGCAGTGGCATCCTGGTCCACCTCCCTGTGGGGTGGAAAGGAAGCAGAAGACCTAGGCTGAGAGGGTCTATAAATTTTTTACGGCACACAAGTATTACAGTCATATTCATAATACAGTACTGAGAACCTTGTTGCTTATTTTTTAAAAATCACTTATCTAAGTAAGTGTAGGCTGACACACAGTTTCTCCAATTATGAGGGGGAGGGAGAAAGATATACTGGAATTTAATTCTTTGAAAGCAAAGTCATAAAAACACTAAGAAAGCGAACATGTTAATTTATATTAAATGTATAAATATATTCAGCTTATGCCTATGTAAGGAGAGGCACCTCAAAACAAGGCTTGCACATGATGTTCTACACATATATTCTTGTGTATTTATTGAAAAAAAATCTGCGTGTAAGTGGGTCCATACAGCTCAAAACTGTGTCATTCAAGGGTTAACTGTACTCGGCAGTAAAAAGGAATGAAGTACTGGGACAAGCAACCATGTGGCTGAATTTCAAAAACATGCTGAGTTAAATGACTGCTCAGAATGGACTCAAAAGAAGGCATTCAGTGTAATTCCCTTTATAAGAAATGCTGAGAGAGACAAATCTAATTTTTTTTTCCTAAAAAAAGGCCAATCAGTGGTTGCCTGGGATGCAGGGATTAACTGCAAAGAGGCACAAAGGACTCTTTTGGAGTCACAAAAATGTTTTGTATCTTGACTATAGTGGCAGTTGTGCATGCATGCTAAGTCGCTTCAGTCATATCTGACTCTCTGTGACCCTACGGACAGTAGCTCACCAGGCTCTTCTGTCCAGGGGATTCGCCAGGCAAGAATATCGGAGGGGGCTGCCGTGCCCTCTTCCAGGGGATCTTCCCAACTTAGGGATCAAACTTGTGTTTCTTATGTCTCCTGCATTAGCAGGCAGGTTCTTTACAACCAGCACCACCTGGGAAGCCCATTGGTGGTTACATGGATTAAATACATCAAATGTGCACTTGAAAAGCAATCAAAGTATAATTAATTTACAATGTTTTGTTAGTTTCGAGTGTAGAGCAAAATGATTTGAACCTGCACAGATTTTCAAAATCCCCCATGATCTGGTCCTACCATGCTTATTCACAGTTAGCAGCTATCAGTCTCACATAAACCAGCTATTCAAAAATCTGGCTTCCTTACCGTCATCTTGACTTTCATACCTGTAATTTTTTTTTTAACTTGACCTGATAGGTCTTTCCCTAAAACTTCAAAGTTTGGTACGTGCCTTGTCCTCTACAAACCTTCCCTGGCAGTTCCAGTTCACAGTGACCTTTCACAAACGCAATTGTTCCCGCATTAGAATCAGCTGTGGTCCTTCTGCCCACCTCTGGGAGACACTGACTCCGTGGCTCTTGTATGGAGCCTGAGGATCTGTATGTTCACAGAGCTGTACTAATGATTCTGATATACACACAGGAATGCAAAGTACTTCTCTGGCATGTAATATGCCTCCTGTACCAATCAACTAAGCGTGTGTTCAATATATCCTCCATCGCCTGGGGGCCCTGGGGATACTCAGACATAGCAGCATCCTTCTGTTCAGGCAGCACAGAGTGTAGCTGTGGCATCCCCTCAAATAAATGTGATGGGAACTACGAAGGTGGTACGGGTAGCTTTGGGAGCAGAATGGTAAGTGGTTACCAAAGGGACCATGGAGGAAGTTGAGGTGGCCCTTGAAGAAGAGTTGGATTTTGTTGTTGTTTAGTCTCTTAAGTCACGTTTGACTCTTTGCAAACCCATGGTCTGTAGCCCGCTGGGCCCCATTGTCCATAGGATTTCCCAGACAAGAATACTGGAGAGGACTGCCATTTCCTTCTCCAGGGGATCTTTCTGATCCAGAGATCCAACCCATGTTTTCTGCATTGGCAGGTGGATTCTTTACTACTGAGCCACCAGGGAAGCCCAGTTGGATTTTATCCACTCTCAAACAATAGGGCTATTTTAGCTGTGGCCACATACAGAGTATACACCTCCAGATACTCTGGTGGAGACTATATGGAGGAAATGACAGAGTCACAGTGGAAATGCTGGTAGAGATTAGAACATGAAGAACATCAAACACCATGCTAAGAACGTCACTGTTTTCGTCCGGACAACTGAAAATAAGGAAGAAACATCCCACTTAGTTGTTGCTATTGTTTTCCGGCACAGATTCACATGATAGTAATCTCTTTGAGTATGGTGCCCATTCATGTCTATT
Source organism: Madoqua kirkii (assembly GCA_006408675.1). Classification (NCBI taxonomy): domain Eukaryota; kingdom Metazoa; phylum Chordata; class Mammalia; order Artiodactyla; family Bovidae; genus Madoqua; species Madoqua kirkii. The sequence goes on along the minus strand of SJYC01040145.1, from coordinate 2,626 downwards.
AAAACTGTGTCAAGAAATTTTTAAAAAATTTTTTGAAAAGGGACCTCCCTGGTGGTCCAGTGGTTGACTCTGCACTTCCAAGTCAGGAGCATAGTTAGATCTCTGGTTGGGGAACTAAGATCCCACATGCCTCGCTGCACAGTCAGAAACTAAAAAATAAAATAGAAAGAAAAAGAAATAATAAAAATTTTTACAAATTAAAAAAAGGTGTATGACAATCGATTTTGTGTAAGAAATACCAAATCAGTCTCTCTAAATGTATAAGAACAGTACATTCTCATCGTTTTTCTTTCACTAATAATTCACAACACCCAAGTTTCAAGTTATAATTTTCAATGATTCTTAAAACGATATATCTTAACTACTTCTAGCTTCAGTTACAATTACTAACAAATCCAAATCCGCCAGAAGATAACCACCTGAAACCAATTTTATGTACATGGTAGCAAACAGGTGAAAATAAGTATCCTGTTTTTGTTATTATTTACAATTTTTGCCCACAGCCCTTTGCCTGCCACACTCTGCGGCATGCAGGATCTTATTTCCCTGGCTGTGTCCGACTCTGTGCAACCCCATAGATGGCAACCCGCCAGGCTCCCTGGTCCCTGGGATTCTCCAGGCAAGAACACTGGAGTGGGTTGCCATTTCCTTCTCCAATGCATGAAAGTGAAAAGTCAAAGTGAAGTCGCTCAGTCATGTCCGACTCTTAGCGACCCCACGGACTGCAGCCCACCAGGTTCCTCTGTCCATGGGATTCTCCAGGCAAGAGTACTGGAGTGGGGTGCCATTGCCTTCTCTAGACCAGGGATCAAAAACCATGCCCCTTGCAGTGGTAGGTGGAGTTTTAACCACTAGACTACCAGGGAAGTCTTTGTCTTTCTGCTTTTTAAGGTAACTCCTAGAAATTTTAAAAAATATATCTGTAGCCTGCAGTATATTTCCATTGTTCAGAGCTGCTTCAGACTGCAATGCTACCCACTTCCCAAGGATTGGTACATGGCTCAGTTCAGCTTAAGTCTACATGTAAAAGAGACTGATTTTATATCGTTGAGGGGGCAGGGGGAGTTTGATAAGCCTTAGGAAATACTGAAACAGTAATAGGTAGCATTTAAACAGACCGCACCATGTGCCAAACACATGTGCTTATCTATTACCTCACTGAATCCGATGAATCCTGTGGTTTCCATGAAGGAGTGTAACAAATTGCTGTGTAACAAATTGCTCCAAAAACTCATGGCTTAAAAAAAAAAATAGTTTTTAAGCACAGCTTCTGTGTGTCAGGAATTTGGGAGCGGCTTACCTGGGTAGTTCTGGCTAAGAGTGTCTCAAATGAGGTTTCGGTCAAGATGAGAAACAAAGTAGCAGTCAACTAACGGTTAAAAGATCTGCTTTCTAGATGGTTCATTCCCCTGGCTGTTGACTGGAGGCCCCAGGTCTCCACCAGGAGGATTTCTCCCGAGGGCTGCTTTGAAGGGAGAGGGAAGAGCTTGAGACTGCAACGGGTGGGAGGGAGGACTATAAACCCGGCTTGGTGAGGCGGGTAGCCACTTCAAATGTAGCAGACTAGCGGAGGCTGGTGGGGTACCTCCCAGTAGCATCCACTCCTCCCTGCCCCCCTTTCTAGATGGTTCATTCCCCTGGCTGTTGACTGGAGGCCCCAGGTCTCCACCAGGAGGATTTCTCCCGAGGGCTGCTTTGAAGGGAGAGGGAAGAGCTTGAGACTGCAACGGGTGGGAGGGAGGACTATAAACCCGGCTTGGTGAGGCGGGTAGCCACTTCAAATGTAGCAGACTAGCGGAGGCTGGTGGGGTACCTCCCAGTAGCATCCACTCCTCCCTGCCCCCCTCGCTTGAAGTGCCCTCACAGCTCTAAAATGACCGCCGTTCCCTCTGCCCTCTGTGGGGAATGAAGGACAGGAAGCCGCCAAAAAAAGGAAAAAAAAGTCCTGATTGGTTAACAGCTGAACCAATCATGATGTTCCTACCCCCAGCAATAGATACCTGACGTGGTACCAAGTGAGATGACGTCTTCTGGGGGTGCTGATGGGAAATATTTTATTCTGTCTTAAAGAGAGCTAGTCACCAGGGGTTCTTTTTTCTGCCTTTGGAAGTTGTTGGCCCACGAAGTGACTATCCTGGACTGTGAAGGGATTTGGCCTCAGAGTTCAACCTGCTGAGAGGAGAGAAGGAAGATGCAGAACTTGGGTCTTTGGTGTTATCACCGAGTTGCTGGGTTAACCAACCCAGAGCTGCTCTATCCTTGGAATCCTGCTACATAGGATAATACATGTCAGATTTTTAAATCATTTTAAGTTGGGTTATCCTTTTTTTTTTTTTTCAACCAAAAGCAACCAAACATATTTTGGAGGCTGATTTTCTCACCCGATCATAGTCCCCACTCAATTAAGCATGATATGAGGTGAGGTGCAGGGACATAGGCAACAAGAAGGAAGGTCTATAAAAAGGTTTTAAAATGTGAGCTGAAGGTTGAGGGAAAGAGCCCCACCCACCCACATAAGACTTGAAGACTGGACTTGTCAACACTGTGGAGTTCTTAACTTTGTAAGAAAACAGTTTTTCAAATGCAGCTCTCTGAGAAGTGAGGCAGTTGTGTGAAGTAGATTCCC